>VWZF01004336.1:960309-1088451 GCA_013396755.1 Sclerurus mexicanus
ATCCCGCGGATCCCACGGATCCCACGGCTCCCACGGCTCCCGCGGCTCCCGCGGCTCCCACGGCTCCCACGCCGCCGCCCCGCCCGTGGCCGCGCTGCACACGCGTCCCCCCGAGCGGCCGGGCCGGGGGCGGCACACGTGCGGGGGCCTCCTGTGGAGGGCTGGCCGTGTCACCTCGAAAGTTAACTTTCTGGCTGAACACAAACAAGAAAACCCCGAACCAAACCACACCAAACCAAAAAGAAAGGAAAAGAGGAACGAAGGAAAGCGTTAGGAACGCTTGCGGTGCTGTTTTTCATTTGGATTTTATGTCCTTTGTATTCATGGAAAATACTGTCATTTCATTAATAATTAAATAATTGCTTGTCGCTGCCTAATGTAGGTAATTATTATTTATTCTTGATACAATTCTTTAATGGAAAGGTTGGTGGAAGGCAGCTGTCGTAAAACGCGTGTTTGTTGTGTTAAAGGCTGGTCATGCCAGGCCCTTAAGCAGTGGGGAGGCTCCTTGGCAGAGCCTTAGTCCAGAGGTACTCAGGTGGATGCCCCAGAAACCATACCTGAGAGAGGGGCTTGCAGCAAGCTGTTCCTGAGATTTAAGTTTTCTTTAACAGGGGTGGCAAGGTTGAAACTTTATGCAGAAATTGTCAAAGCAATCCCATTTCCATTGAAAAAGAGATAAGGGCATCCTGAGGGGAGTACCATGACCAGGGCCTTGCTGAGGACAGGTTATACGAGCCTGAGGTTAGAGCTGCTCCCCAAAGTTGCTGAATAGGAAATTTTTCAAATCCTGTGAATATTAGTAAGGCTGCGAAGTTCCTTGTCTTTAGCCTGGAGGACTGTGCTCTTGGAACCCCTGTAGAATGTTGCATCATTTTCTTTAGTGGACATTTGTCATCTGCTGCTTTTATGAAGTCTGGGATACTCTCCACATCTTTCTACAAAAAGGCACATTTGCTTCCTTTTCAAAGGAAAAGGTCTTTTCTTTCTGGGTTCCTGATAATGGCATTGGAAAAGTCCGAGCGTATTGTTGATAGAAGGACAAGATGATCACATCAGTGCAGGATTCAGAATTTGTGTTCTTCAGCAAAAGTTTAAGATTTAAACTCCAAGCTGCCTTGGAGTTTAAATTCAAGCCCATTAATGGCACTTATGAAAAAACTTGTAAGTGACTGATCCCTGTGTTGAAACAGAGAAGATGGCTGATACACTGGGCTGGGATTAACAGCCAAGGCTGTTTCTCAGAGTATGAACAGCAACCTTCCCGGTGCTGTTAAAATTTGTAGTCATGTACATGAAATCTAATAAAGATCTGTAAGCCTTCAGAGGTGGGCCTTATTCTGCACAACCTTGCTAATATAATTGTTGACCTGAGGAGGACCCTTGAAGGATCAAATTTATTGTGCAGAAATCATCATACATGGTTGAAGAGGACACCAAAAAGTTTAAGAATTTTGTCTAAACCGCTGCCTCTCCATCTAATATTATCTGGTTTCATACGTAGTTTCTACAAAGTAGTTCTGACCTTATAAGAAGGAAAATACCTATGTCAAAATATTTAGAGCTTTTGTCAAATACACCTGAAGCCATTGTTTTTATTTGGAAGTTTTCTTTTGTTTCATATGAATGTATCTTATGCTGATTTCCTTAATTTAAAAAAACAGGATTAAAGTTTTTTCATTTGTCTCAAGAGGTCTGTGATTTATTTCCATGCTGGCAAATTTTACATTTACTTTCTTAAATAAATGTGCAGTGCTTTAAGCTTCTTTTGTAAATAGCAGTTGTAAATCAAACGTCAACTTCAAAGATGTTCACTGTAAAATGATTATTCTTGTTTGGAAGATGTTGCACTAGAAGTCTTACCTTTCCAAGAATACATATATTTAGACCCTGCTTTCAGCATAAGTCTGAGCATAAATTGCTATGTTTTACTTATGCCACAGTTAATTAATTAATTCATTATTTTCAATGAAAAGCCAAGCAATATACTATACTATAACAAAAAACAAATCAAAGAACCAAACCAAAGAAATGCAGATGAGCCAGAACACACATGCAATCATTTTTTGCCTTTTGTTTTTTCATAGCATTCAATATTTGATATTGCACAATGTTGCATAGTAAGTATAGTCCTGTTCCCATATATTATTTTCAAAGGAAAGAGTGAGAAAAGGAAAAAAATGGATCTAGACAAGCTTTTGAAATAAATGTGTCTTTCTCAACTGTATGCAATCATTGGCAAAATTTCTGTTTCAGAAGTGTATCCATTCCAACAGTAAGAATTTTAGAAATATCTTTCACTTGCCTTTTTAAAATTGCATCCATTCTAAAATGTCATAATAAAACTGGCTGTTATACGGATTAGAAAGTTACTTGTCCTGGAGGGCCTAAAAGAGGCTTGTATTGGATTGCCAGTAAAGTCACCTGTATTAGTGTTCAGACTCTTCAGAACAACTCAGCCTTTTTATACTCTTGCTTGTTCTTCATTCTTCATCTAAAATATCTTGAAAACATGTTTGAGATGATTGGCTTCCATGGGACACTGATGTGACTGTTTCAATTTTATAATATTCTGAAAGTTTACCCTTTGAATCAGTCTGTCTTGCCTGTACAGTGTGCTCAGTTCTCTGTCACCCTGCACAGTTCTCCGTCACCTTAAACCACAGGCTGGATCTGCATCTCTGCAAAGTGAAATGGTATCACTCCTATTTTTATAACATTTCATTTCTACCTGTGAAAGCAGCGTAGAACAAAGCGCTGAATATGTGACCCGGGAATACATGTAGTTCTCAGTTGGGGGTAGAGCAGTCAGATCCCTTTCTCTTGCTGCTTTCCAGTTCACCACAAAGAGCTACTCTGGAAGCAGCCAGGAACACTCCTTTCCCCCAGGCTCGAAAGCAATCCTATCTGGGAAGATCTACCCTGCTACTTGGCTGAGGAACAGGATTCAAATGGAATTATTTCATATGCTATGCTGATGCCAGGCTCAGATCTGGATTTTTTTCTTTCTTGGTCTTTTCTTAACCTCAGACTTCGCAAGTTCCTTATAAATCTTGGTTTAATTGAACATTTAATTGGTTTTTGAAGTATTAGTAGATACGGAGATCTTTATTTTCATTACTTTAGGTTAATATAGCTAATTTACGTTTCCTTTCAGGAAGATTTAAATTGTTCCCAGCAGACAGTAGAAAGCAAATGAACTGTTTGCAAAAATATCTGAAAGGTCTTGATGGGAAGAGGGAATTGTGTTAAATTTATAGGCCAGTAAATTAAATCAAAATGATGACTATTCTTTGCTGTTATACTGCTATACTATTTCATTAGGTTTATAGGGAAACCTCAGTGTTAACTTTCAAGCTATCCATTGTATAAGCTTTTTCTAACTCTTCTGCCTTTGATGGGTGGTCTTTCTACTTCTGCAATCTTTGAAGCTTTATGCCCTAGTTCTGGAAGATGAAGCAGTGCTACCATGTATCATCTTTGTATTTTACATGGCCATAGTGATGCCACTGACATGAAACACCATCCTTCCCCACCCTGGTTTTTTGTTTGTTTTTTTGTTTGTTTGTTTTTTGTTACTTACTTGCCCAGTGCAGAAATCCAGTGCAGTTTAGGTGTTGGGTGAGTGGTGGAGTTGCTGGCTCCCCACAGGGTTGCACAAGCCTGAACGAAGACACATTGGCTTTTTATTCTCCCTCTATTTTAAATCCCAAATTGTCACAGCACAAACAAACCCTCTCAGCCATTATTAAATGAAATAAAAATTATAAAAATAAATTTTTAAAGCATCGGCAGTAAACTTTATTAATGTTTTGGAAAAAAAAAAGGTAAGATTAAAGCAGCCGTTCCTTTTGGCAGAAGGAATGAGCAGGGTGGAAACTAGACATCAGGTTGCTGATTCAGAGTTTGATCCCAGATGTGGGAGGATAAATCTTTCTGGAGTTCCTCATAACTCACTGAAATGAGGTAGGCTGGTCCTGCTTGGGAGCAGCAAATGGATTAGATCAGCATGGGAGAACAGATACATAAGGAGAAGGCTGTGAATGACCATACATAAGAAGAAGGACTGTAGTTTCAAAGAAGCCAGAGAAAGAAATGCATTGAAGAGAAAGTAATACATCAAAAAGTAGGAAATTTAATTGGTTTCTGAGGTGTCCCTTTGAACACTACTCTGTCAATTGTTATAGAGAGGGTTTTGAAACACAACTTATGATAGTGTATTGGAACATGCATTGGGTTTGTATTGGCGTTACTGGTAGAGATGTTCAGTGTATTATGAACTCTGATGTCGTTTGTAATATAAGAACATCATATCACTTAATTATGTGTTTTGTTTTGCTTTACATAAAAGCTCTTTATCTACCTCTTTAATATTCATTAGTCCCTGATCCTTTTCAAAACATTTTTAAATTCTTGGAAATTGCTAGAAAAACTTAGAGCAACATTACCAGAAAAGTATTTTTGTTAATATCTGTGTGTGTCATAGATCTTTAGAAATATTCTGGTTATTTTCTTACTTCTCTTTGCAGGTACGTTTCATTAGCTCATGAATGGGACCTTAAGAGACCTTGTACGAAATATACATGAAAATGGAAACTTCATCTTTGCTATCCTCCTTACATGATGAATGCAGATCAGACAACTATATTGAACCTCATTACAAGGAATGGTACCGAATAGCTATTGATGCTTTGATTGAAGGGGGTTTAGAAGCCTACAAAGAATTTCTTTCCAAAGAGAGATGCTCAGAGTTCCTAGCAGATGAAGAAATTAATTATATTTTGAACAACGTTCACAAACTTCCCCAAAACACAGTTTATTCCTCTAACCATGCCATTGATGACACCTCCTCCTCGGGAACCTACTGGCCCATTGAATCAGATGTGGAAGCTCCAAATCTTGACTTAGGTTGGCCCTATCTGATGCCTGGAATTTCTGGTGGCACAAATATTGATCTGCTTTTTCATCCACCACGAGCACAGCCTTACACTATAAAGGAAACTATTCGAAAGATGATACGAGATGCAAGAAAGGTAAGGATGAAAAGTATTATTTGAAAAAAAGTGGCAATAATAATCTAGTTGCTATTTTATTGCAATCTTTTTTTTTTTTTCTGGCACGAGAAAATTGTTTGGCTTCTCGCAATTCAAACAGAAGGCTTTTCACAGACTGAAATAATGCACCAATGTTATTAACCTTAATTCAAAGGGATCAGAGGTTAATTGGAGGGATTAGTGAATATTGCCATTATAATGAATAATTACCATTTTACTGTAATGCTGACCAGTGCATGAGAAATTTGTAGCTAATCAGTGCACTTTTCCTTTGACCTCAGTTGAGTATACCTCAAGAGATATAATTCTGTATGACTTCAGGATATATACTAAATTTTCTCTCTCGCATCAGTGGGAATTGGTTTGGAATGGCAGACAGTTATTATGAGAAAACAACACAGCGATGTACGTTTGAGTCTTGTACATTGAGAGTCTCAGGTTTTGTGATTTTTGCATGTCCTTGCAGAACTTAGAGAGAGGTCAGAAGTAAAAAAACCAAAACTCGGCTTAGGCAACAAGGAAATAGTTTTGCTTGAGTATCTTACCTTCATTTCTGACTAATGACTAGAAATGCAGACACTTCTCCAAATGTACTTGTCTCCACTTAGGGGCACTTGTATCTTGAGTTTCCTATGGCACACCCAGCTTACAACTCAGTGACAGGATGCTGTAAGTACTAACCACCTTTTGCTGTCAGCATGTCAGTTTGAAACCTCTAACTTTTAAAGTTTTAAACTTAAAACAGTGTCAGAAAAAACCCACCAAAGAAGTGTATTAACATGCAGATCTGTTTGACACTGGGTCACATTACCTCTAACAGATACGACAAGGTGTCAGAAGTATTCCTAGCAAGTATGTCACACTCTCATTTCTTCCTCATGAAATAAAATTGTATTCTGCATGACTGTGAGCTTTAAATCTGTAGGACAGGCTCTAGCTTGCATGCATCTGTAAACACTTCAGTGGCTGCAATATGCGTGTAAATGTGTGCAGTGGAAATGGACTGAAAAGGGTGGGGAAGGGAAGGATAGTGTCTTTTTACGATGTCTCTCCTATATTTAGATAAAGCATATAATTTGTTGCAGTAATAGTTATCACTAGGACTTTTATCCTGAAGTTTATACTTTAGAATGACTGTGTGCTCAAGGAGGAGTTAATTACTTCTCTCCCTCTTTGTTCATTTCAGAGTCATATTTGGTATTTTCTCTTTTAGTATGTAGTGAGACTGGACCATGCCTTGCCCAAAATACTCTTTTCAACAGCAGCTCCTGACCTACCAGTGGATCTGCTGTAAGGGAAAACCACAAAACACAGTTAATTCTATTGCAAATACTAGTTCAGTTTTGCAACAAGGTCTTGAAATGCCATGAAGAAAGGCCATTTCCCATTAGTTGCTGTGCTTTCTGTGCCAATGTGCATACAGTCCTGTCCCTCTGAAACGTCTCTCTGGAAGGAAAGGTGGTGCTGACTTGTAATACCATTTTAAGGAGTGTGCCTCCTTTGAATGCAGCAATAGAGAAAACAATTAGGTGTGATTCTTGCTTCACTTTGCGAAAAGGTTGAGTGTATAGTGTACTGGCTCCCTGATGTGCTTGTGGTACTTCGTCTGTACAAAGAGTATGTTTTGTGCGTGTCACTGTCAAATCTGACAGCTGAAAGGTTTGTTTAGTTGATCAGTACAACCTCAGCGTCAACAACCATAACACTTGATACAGTGATATAGATTGGTTGCTTTAGGGAGCAGCAATTAAATTTAAAAGACATGGTGTTGTTCAGCCTCTTCTGTCTGCAGATGCATAGAAAAGTTTAAAGGATTTCTAAGTAAGGTAAAATAAGGTATTTAAAACATGCTTACAATATGCAAACACTTCGTAAACAGGCTAGCATACTTCTCCTAAGCCACTTATAAAAATGCAGTTATATTAAACAGGGTTCTTTGTTATGTGGTAGTGGAGATGTGTAGTCCTATGAGAATATTCAAAGGAAATAAGAAAACGTTGCACATGAAAAACAGAAACCTGTAAAGAATAAATCAGCAAATCATGTTCAGCTAACACAGCTCTAAGCAAAATCTATGGGAATTTCAGCAAGCTTATGTGTGAAGGTAAACAGGCTGTTGGAGGTGGGCATATTCATACCACCTAAACTGTTAGCACCAAACCTGAGTGCCTGAGTTCAAGCACTGATTTCCCTGGGCTACCCAAACACTCAGTGCAGTAGAAAACCAGCTCATGCAAGCGCAAGGCAGAGAATGTTTCTGCAGTGATTAATCCTGTGAAGGAAGCCATTTGATACGTATTTATATGTACAAACTCTGCCAAAAATTCATGAAGGAGACTGAGCCAATTAAAACCTAGATTCTTTTGAATATTGGGAGATATACAAGGATGATGCTATTAGTGGACTTACACTTGACCTCTTTCACGCTTGATGCATCACAGTGTCACTCCTTAAAATGATTATTACATATGTTAATTTTGACCTTAAGAAGACACGTTGTAAACAACATTAAGCAACTTGCTTGCTGACAGTGATTTTTTCTTGGCTAAAGAGGAAAATCATTTGTAAGGCCATGCTACAGGAGATTAAAACCAGTGACTATGAAACAGTGATGTAAGAAAATCTTGTCACATGTTCCTTAAATACATAACCATCTTAAAAATTATGCACATCAACTTCATTGTAATGTACAGGTGATACAATAATGGAATTATTCCTACAGAAAAGGGTCAGTACTGATTAATCCTTGGAAAATGAGGTAACCATTTTAAGGAGATGGATGAATGCTTGTGATATATGTTTCTGAACTCATGTTAGAGCAGGGAAACTGTATTGTATGTAGCATGGCATTACATTACCATCTATATGACAGCACTTTTGTGGGATAGATGTGATGTTAGCAGAGTGCCTTAGGTCAAACCAAGATGTCAACAAAATGGGTTTACAATTGGTGTAACTAGACCTCATCTCCAAATGATACAGCTTGCCAACCACCCACCTCTATCAACATAACCTGTGTTCATACAAGAAGGCTGTTTGGCGTGACTGTGTCAACTGGGGAAACATGAGTCTTTTTCACATGTTGATACAACCATGTGAGGAAAAAGGAGTTCAAGATCTGTCTGACCTTAATGATGGACAAATATTTGTAAACAAGCCAGTAGCCTTGTTTCTCTTATGTTTTGGAGTCTTCGACCTTTAATCATTGGTAGGTTTCCGGCTTCTCTGAAGCTTGTGCTCCTACAGCCTGACTCATCACAGCTGGGCTGTCTGAACAGTAACTGATAATGTTTAGCAGTTTTTACGAAGAGGATTATTCATCTGGGAAGTGATATCAAGATGATTACTCATCTGTGTCAGGTTAATGTGAAACTTCCTTCTCTTAGGATAAAGTAACACAGAGACTTCAGTAATGAAGTGTCCTCTCCCTGTATGACTTTTCATAAGAGTTGCCTCAAAATCATCAGTTATGAGGCTTGTACATACATGGAAGAAACATCTTGTACTATCTTCTCAGATGTGATTGACAGAGTGAGGCAACAGGGAAAGGACAAGACAAAGCACCGTAGGGTCCCTCTGGCAGTGTGTTTCTCTCTTACTTCGTTTACTGGATTTCTCTGTCGACCCCAGAGACATTCCTACACAGTTTTAGGGAGAATGCATAGCTGAGTCTTTCAGACTGATATCAAAATAAGGGTCTGCACTTCCTGTAGAAAATTAAAACCTGTTTTTCAAAGAACCATGTTGCTTAGACAAACCAACGATTGCTGGTTTGCAGCACAAGCCAGAAAACACTGAAAGACTTTCTGACATACTTTTGGGATTTATGATGGATTGTGTGAAGTTGCACGCTATTCAGTATTATGCAATGCTTTTCACTGATTTTATTTTGCTTAAATAGAGTAGGTGTCTTAAGCCTGAATTCATAAAGTCAGTGATAGTTTTAAGACTTTTAAAAAATATAATTGCTTAGAAGCTTAAATAAAAATTTAGATGGTTATTTTGCTATCATTTTGGAAAACAAAAAGGTAGTTGTTTTTGCTGAATTATTCATGATTGGGGTTTTTAATGTGAGAAAAGGTTGCAAAACTTGGACCCTTGGGAAAAAATCAAGTTACACACCGTAAACAAGTATAACTTGTTATTAGTCTTGCTGGACACACCATAGGTAGGCACTTAGTAAGTCAAAAAGGACTTCCTTTGAATTCTTTTGAGAGGGAGTTTTGTACAAAATACAATGCTTCTGTTGTTTTCTAGAGCAGTGGATCTAGTCAAGTAAACAAAAACAGTTGACTCACTTTACAAATATATAAGAAGGAAAATATTTTTTTTCTAGTTTAGGGTTTTGGGTTTTTTTTAATTTTGTTTTCCGTTGTTTCAGGCAAGAGTAAGAGGTTGTGTATTATAGAAAAAATACTCTTCACTATTATTTGCTATTAATTCATTATAAACAATAATTCACTATTATTCACTGTTAATCTCATTTGGTCATGTGTATAATTTAGTAATAGTCCAGTACTGGCTGCAGTCTAGTATGAAAGAAAATCAAATTCTTTACATGCTTATGTGAAAAGTGATGTTTCTGTACAGAAGGAGACTTGTAGAATATGTGTCTGTTGAGCAATCTTTTATTACTCTCTTAACAATACTCGTTGCCAACTATTTTAAATACAATTTGAACACAGAGAACAATGATAATGAATCATGCTTGTGGAAGTGCTTGTCTTAGCTCATTAGTGGCATCAGTCCAAGCAGAAGAGAGAGAGGGGCTGCACTTTTTTGTTCATAAAAGCCAGAGCAATCTGCCGAATTCAGGGAGAGAGAATAGGTAAATGCAATAGCTGTCCCACTCAGATATTTTCTATATTATCTGTAAAGTGTTTAATTATCAGTAGATATAATTTTTTAAACTGAGAGTAACACAGAAATACTCGCTTTCCAGCTGAAGACATATATTTCCCCTGCAAAAATATTCTGATCTACAAGGATTTCAGCAGGTGCCTTTTGGTTCAGCTGCTGTGCTGAAGGGTGAATTCATCATTCATTTCCACTCAAGTTCTGTTAAATGACTTCCTGATAGTTGAAAACCAGCATGGCAGTCATGTGTATGGTTCCCAGGTGAAACATACATTTTAGTTCTCGACAGATCTATTTGAGAAAGTGAGGTCATGTCCAAGCTCTTCTAATCGCAGAGTACATGCCACGTGTTGGAAGAGGACACATGCCTTTCTACTATTGTATGAGCCAGTATCAAATTTTTGTCATCACAAAGTAATGCTGCTCTCAGCAAGTAATTAGTTCAGGTATTTTATCTGCTTGGATTTGCCTTTGGAATCTTCACACTATTTTACTTGCTTCTCCCCTTCTCTCTCCCTGCTGTCCTCCCTCTGTGTAAGGGTAGTCCCACAGCAGTCACAACACTGCACTCACAATGCAGGCAGAGAGGACTGCCTTCAATGGGATGCATCTGCAAGCACTTTTATAATCTGGAAAGCTTGGGACTTCTGGAAATGCAATTCTTATACGCAGTTGCTCTAAACATGAAACCCACAATTTTTCCTGGTAGCCCTCCTGTTACATGGGAAGGATCCAATACTGAAAAGTAGGCAGAGACTAGGGCTAGCCTGGGGAGAGGGAATTTTCGATAACGTAATTTTTAATCAGTTGTGGTGTTTTTTTACTCCCAGGTTTCTATCTTTTTGAGACTTTTTACATCTTCAATACTCTTATATTAAAAGTTGTCATTGAATAATTTATCGGTATTACCCTTTTTATGTCACAACTGTGCTAATGTGTTACCAAAATATCACACCTCTGTCATAAATTTAAAAATGGAATAGAGAAAATTGAAGGCCAGATATTGGAGTCAGCTGTATTTCTTTATTAATATCTGTCTCATCCACATATATATATGAAGTAAGCATATACATATGCTTTGTAGCAATTCTTTTCATTAAAACATTTTCTCTCATTGACATAAATCTTCATCAGTCAAAACAAAAGTGCTGCTAATAAGTCATCTATGCTTTTTGCACATTCAATAGATTAAAGTTCTCTTTATCATATTGAACAATAACTTTGTACTACTATATACTGAAACAATTACAGATCAAAATATGCCATAAATAGAAAAACATTGATTTAAAATAATTTTGCCCTGGCAGAATGCTTCTTTCAGTGCCTAGACTAGTATATTTGTGCTTTGCCCCTCTCCTTTTCTTGCTTGTCAAAGAGCATAACTTGGTATGCAGATACCAGCAATGCTGCAGCAGTATTTGTGTAACACAGTATGATAGAAACTACATGGAAAGTGGAGAAGTGCTGACATAGAGCAAAACAAAAAAAAGTTCAGAAAAAAAAAAGGCTCATTCTTCTGTTGGAAGGAGTGGGATTAAATGCCAGTGAGTTACATCTATTAAGTTTCCTCATGTATCAGATCTGAGTACAAGTATCTACTTCACTTGTACTTATTTCAGAACAATTTGCTTAATGCTGTGTTTTTTTCCCTGAGAAATACCACAAGTATTCCAATACAGATGATATAGGGGTCAAAGTGCACTTTATTATTAACCTCTCTAAAAGAAGTGCAGATCTTGCCATAGACAGCAGTGCAATCATGCCTTTGCTTTTAGCCTGTTGATAAAGTATGTCTATAACTATTTTCTAATAAAGATACAATAAAATTACAGTAGAAGTTAAAGTCCACATTTTCAAAAATGCTGTCAGCATACCTGAGACCTGAGGGCTTTTGCTCTTTAAAATCCTACTGTAAGTTACCTTTGGAAGGAAGGAAGCAGTGACCATCACAACAGTAACAGGGTGTAACTGGTGCTGAGCTTGTTACTTTACAGTAGAATCTGCAGACATCCATAAAATTACTCACCTCAATTGAGCTGTTCAAAATAAATAATTGTAAGATCTGGCCATGGCTTGCTTGATCAACAGTTAATAACTTTTCTGTACATAGTCCATTGATCAGTAAGCCAGTAGAATTTACAGTAGTGTTATTTGCATTACGAAGGAATGGAAGCAACCAAACTAGTAATTTCTGCTTTCCTTGCCTGTGTTTTCCTTTTCCTATATCTTGGGTGTTGGTTTTCTGAAGCTCTAAACATCATCATGTTTCACTGCATGTCAGTAAATCGTATGGGTTACTGACAACTTAGTCTACCTGAGTGGCACCAGCCAGTACTGACACACGACTATTACAATATAAACAGGAGATTCAGAATTTATATACTCTCCTCTTTCCTGAGCCAGCAAAGGGCATGACAAAAGTGTGTGCAGTTTCACAGGTGAGAATACTGAGTATTAACTGACTAGAAATCACAAGTGAAAAAAACNTCCCTCCCAGTTATCCACCAAAAGCCTAAGAATATTATACATTAGCGAACAGGACTCAGAGCAACTAGGGATCGGTTTTTATTTTCTTGCCTTTGTGATTTTGATTGATAATAAAAATCACAGTTGTGCATTTAGAGTTATGAAAACTAATTTCAGTAACAACAGTACTTTTCTGAAAAAGTCGCAGACCATAACTTTGTAGAGCTTACTTTTCAAAAATATTTGTAAAAGCATAAAGTCTTATCTTAAGATAAGGAGGGTGTATCTTTAAGACAGATACAGGGTGTTGTCATACCTTATCTAGGAACAGATTATCTTAACCAATTCTGCCTCTTGGTCTGGAATGTTTGCGCTGACTGCCCAGAGAATGTAAGATGTGAGGGAACCAGAACAGATTCCTCAAAAACAGGATCCATGGTGACCCCTGCTCTCCCCAGCAAGGCAATGGGCATACAGCTGCCTTCAGAGAACTTCTGTAGTGCGTCTTTTATCCAGGGATTTTTGCTAACTGCAGCACTAGATCCCCTCAGGCCTTTTCACTTCTGCCAGTGATCCTGCTGTCAGAGATGAAGCTGGGTGATAGGATAATATGAGAAGTTATGCACTGTATGTACAGATGAAAAGAAAACTTTGATATCTGCTTCATCCACTAGCAATCAGGCTTGAAGAGTAGCACAGGATTGTGTATTCAGGTAGCCAAATAGGTGTGCCTTCAGTTCTGATGGCAGATCCAACAGCCTTATTTTCATGCTGTTTCCTGGAGCTGCAGGTACTCTGCCAAGCAGGGTGCACTTCAGCTCAATAAACTCCCTTGATCACTTAAGTACTAGGTAAAGCACTGGACATCACCTTTGAATTCAGGTGAATCTGAGTAGCATCAGCTCCCAGAAAGTATTGTAGTTAGTTTCTCTGCTAGGCTTTTGATGCTTGATAAGCCAGAAATAATAATGAGGATGAGATGAAATAGCCAGCACAGAAAAAAAAGTATAATTCTCAGTGGGACCTTTCTCAGGAGATGTCCACTAAGGGACTAAACTCTTTAAGCTGTTCAGAATTCCCTGCTAGTGAGCTATGACTTCTGATCAGAGACATCAGAGGCAGCAAACAGAAGTGACAGTGTCAAGCCAGCAAATCTGATTTGTCTCAAATGCCAGGGAGATACCGCTTGTCAAAGCAACAAGCTCTCCATCCAGCATGACAAAGCACATTAATAAGCTGTCTTCTGTTCTGATCATTTCTTGGCACTGACTAATATTGGATTAGCACCAGCATGCAATAATTGCCTGAAAAGTCACTGTCAAGGGTTTGGGTTTCTTTCAAATAATAGGCAGGTGTATGTGGCAGTGAAGTATATGTTTGATAGAGATCAATAACCTGTCTTTGCTGAGGATGGGCCTAAAAATATAACCATCTACAGATATACCTCTTACAATAGTATATACTCTTACAAGTCTACAGAAAGTTGCTTTAAAATTTTAACAAAAACTATTATTTTGCACAAAGGTTATGCTTTTGAAATGAGAAAACTAAGCATAGAGATGAAACTGGGAATTATGACTGATTCTTCTATTTATTTGCTATCTCCCTATTTCATGTTTTAGCATTACATGAGGACCAGTAATATTATATTTTATAATAGATTTTATGATGCACAATGTGATTGCAGTAATATCATCATCTGTTCTGGTAATGAATTCTAGACTCATTGAATGTCACTAAGCCACTTGCACCAGAAATGTAATTAGTCAGATGATTTGATTTCTTATGCATAATTTTAATGATGAAAGTGCAGTGCAGATCTGAAGTGCTGTGATACAAGATTGCGATCTCCCGTTACATGATTTCTGCCGTGAGTAAAGGCTCCGTACTTTGACTTGAAGTTAGACGAGCTATATGGTATCTTTGCTATGAGTTCTTGAGAGCTCAGGAAGCTCTTTTATGTAAATGTCAGAGCCTTGCAAAGTCAGGGCTCCAAGTGCTTTTTGGAGGAATAAAAGGGAAGAAAAAGATGTACTGTCATTGAGTGTTGGGAAAGAGTCATGTCAGAGGAGCAGGGATCTCTGCTAGTCCTTTCAGTTGATTCCTATTAGAAACCAGGGTGGCAACTAAACCCTATTTAGACTTTCTGAGGCACCATAACACTCTGCAGCCTGCAGAAAATGCTTGCAGTTTGAGATTACCAGAGTCTTAGAGCATCCTGAGAAAGGGGGCAGCTTAAGACATATACAGATGAACCAATGTTCAAATCAGCCGAACCCTACTCTGTGGTGGTGTGCATCGATCACAAGTAACTCCACGAGAATCTGTATCAATGGGATAGAAGTAAGACACGAAAGTTGCACATACAGAAATGATCATACAGTGTGATAGGAAACCTGTACGTTTTTGGTTGTAGTTCCTTTTTATTTCCCCTCCTTCTTGCCCCCCCGCTCCAGCTCTTGTCTCCTCTGTCCTTTTGCCTTTCATTGTGTATCTCAGACAGAGGTAGGTGTTTGCTGCCTGCTCCAGACACTTCTAGCATCTTTCTGGAATGGAGTTCCAGGTGTGACATCTGGGAACGTGATCTCCCTCTTAGATCAATAAAGAAACATTGGTGTTGGAGGATGCCAATCAGCATAGCTGAAGCCAGTGTTGCAGTACTGTGTTTGTGTCTTTTTCCCTATTCTCTCTCATTCCTAGTAAGAACTTGTAAAACATCATCATGATGTTAGAAACACAGCAATGCTTTTGAATTGCTAGTCAAATCACTTAATTTTACTGCTAGGTTTCTGATTTTTGTTATAAATTGTACATCTAACACATTAAATATTAGGGGAGGTATATTTTCTGAAGAGGACTCTCTTATTGACATTTTTTGCAACAGTTATGGAGTTTAGAGATCAAGCATCTGTGTATCAGAAATGACAATAGGCAATTTAATTACAACAATTACTTCTATGCACAATTTTTCATCTCATTTTGTCGAATAATCTTGAAACTTGAAAAGAGTTTTGTTTGGCAATATTTAATAAAGGACAGAGAGACAAAAATATAATACCTGCTCAAAGAAGACACTTTTTTCCTTCTTCAAGCAAAATTAGATCCCTAATCCTGAGAGGATTTAAGTACTTTAATTTGTGTACACGAGAAGTTCCATTAATTTAACATGCAGAATTTGTTTGCAGGATTGATGCCTAGGAATATGACCATGTATCATTAAGAATATGATTTTAAATGTTTAATTAATCTCTTTCTCTTAAATCATGCCACAGTACACTTGTAGTACAAAACAAACTTCATCTTCAGTTGATTACATCCACTGTGAGCAACTATAAAAAAGAATAATGTGTGTCCAAGCAGACTGCTGTAATGTTTTTATTCTGAAAAATAACGTGCTGAATAGCTGAATATCTGAAACCAAACTAAAGCATTGAAAGCAGTGGAAGGTTTTCTCTTCCACAGATGCTATTTCATCCCTCCGTCCTCCTTTACTGATCCCTACACTCAGATGCAGGTCCTGCAGAAGCCTAACATAAAGGAATGGATGCACATATGAATGTTATAGAAGATAGATTAGTCCCTTCGAAAGAAATACAAGAGCGGGACTAATTTATCATGTTGATACATAAAGAACAAGAACAGATTTTTGTCAATATAGAATATCTATCAAAGAACATTTTTTTTCAGTAACTTTCTATAAATGGCCTCAATCAAAATGACCGAGTCCTCTGCTAGCAAACCTTTCCAGTTTATACTGGGGATAGGGGCTTTATTATATTCTGCTACATTACACATGCTTACTGAGTTTATATACTCTGCAAGAAAAATTCCGTGGAGCAGTTTCTCAATCTGTACTGTTAAGACTTTTGAAATGATTGCAAAATATATATTGTAAGCACACGTGCACTTTTTCATGTATGCTGGCATGCAAGTAAGAAGAAACAAATTAAAAACAGTGAGTAGTGAAGATCTGGAATTTAGTTATTGCAGTAGAACTGTCCAAAACAGTTTGTGCATTTTGTTTTTCAAATACGCCATCTTAAACTAAAACAAAACAATCACCTGGAGAAATAGTTTCGTGGACAGTTATGACATTACATTGATACAAAGAGGTGTGTACACAGATAAACATGCCTATTTTGATTTTTCTTAGTGGTGTTTCAAAAATTTCTAGGGAGCAGAATTTCATAATCTGTTAAATTCTACAGAGAGACATTGCTCATACTATCTGAGTAGGTTATTCATTACATTTAATATTATAGTCCTTTGAGATTCAAAGTAAAAGCAGAAAGCATTTCAGTTTAATGTGTTACTGTCTCATTAATAAGCCATCTCTCTATTTTTAAGGTAGTAGACTGCACATAAAAAAAGTACAGATAATTAGAAAAGGGAAAATACCTAATTTCTGAAGTATGTAATAATAGTACTTTAATGCAGGCCTTGAAGTTACAAAGCTGAGTACCGTATCTGAAGACAGCATTAGAAGATGATTCTTGACAGACTTTTTTCCATAGAATGTAATTAGTTTGAAAAATACCACAAAAAGCTAAGTGTTTAAAGATATTTGGGGGTTTCCAGCAATGTGCATTGACTGAAACATTCTCATAGCACACCCATATAGGATTATCTGTTGTGGAAATATGATACTGAATGAGAGACAAAAATCTGTGGCATTTTAATTCCAAATACAGAAATCCTTCTGACTTGTTGAAAAGAAGTAGCAATAACATTGTTGGCTGCATTTCAGTTCACGCTGATAGTCACACAAACACTCTAGTTTTAAAAGCTCAAATGAAACTTACTCAAAGCTGCTTGTTGTCATACAGCTTGTATGGGGATTCATAATATGTATAGTGCATGCAAAAAGAAACTAGGTTTAACTATTAATTTCTTCTTACTCCATAGATCCAAATTTGGGTAGATTCTTTTGTTCAGTCTTGGCTCTATGCGTGTCAAAAATTTTAGGAGAAAAAATCCCTGATATGGCACAAAAATACCAAAAGCTTCTTGTCGATGCCTGTTGGAGGCATTGCTGTCTCAACAGTAGAGATGTTATTGATAATTACAGTAAATATTCTCCTGCTTGAGATTATGAAAGAAATAATCTTGACCAGACTTTAAGCTACTTCTCTAGTGAGGAGAAATTTAGAAATATAGAAAGCATTGTAACATACAAATTAAAAATAATCCAGTTTTTTTTTTTCTTCTCTGAATTAGTGACTTCCACTAACTGAGTTGTGGTAAAAGTTCACTTATGAATACAGTCTGTAGCAATTACAATGTCAGTAACAAACGTTGAGCTGTGCTGGTTTTGTTTTTAAATTGCTCATCTATGACTCTGAATTGGATTTTAGCCTGAAACAGTAAAAATATAAATCATCCCATTTGGTCAATTTTATGGCTATAAAATATGTAGACCAAATAGAGGAAATGTCTTTATCTATTTAAAAAAAGAAAAGTGACATGAAATAATTTTTAAATAATCTGTTACAAAATATTTATATAAATAAATAAGCACACACATACTGCAATTTCATTGAAAAGCTTGCTGTCAGCAGCTGGCACGATAAATATTGCACCACACAGGCTGAAATGCAGAACACCCGTGAATATGATGTATGCCAAAAATCTTTCATGGTAATTAAGAACATACTTAACTAAATTAATGCATTATGAAAATTGAGAATGGTATTTCACTTAGGACATTTTAATTAATTTCAAAGTCACAGTTGGCTCTTGAAGGTCAGCAGGTTGTCCAGAAAGGATTTTAGATGTTAATAAACTATACACTCTTTTTCCTTCCATTCTCAAATTTGCACAAAACCACAAAACCAAGAAAATTTCCAATTAAATGTTTCATTTGTTTCAAGTTGTAAAACATTCTTCAGTGTTTCCGAGAATCATTCATCTGCAGTTTTTGCTTCCTTGGTTTTTTTAGGCATGCTTTTGGGTGCTTTGTGCCTAGGAATTTGAAGTGAATGACTTTGCATTGTATCCACTGAGAGTTCCTGTGCTCCAGGTTCATTCCCCTCAAAATCCCAGTGGCAGGGCTTTAGTTATGAACTCGTTCATAGAGACATGATCTCCCCCCAAGACTAGCAGTTGTTCTGATATTTTAATGAATCTATTTCTTTTGTATAAGTCAATCTTCTTTACTTCTTGATTATATGCTGCCACTTGTACTGTGTTCATGTGCCCTCTTCATCTGCCCTGTCACGACCTTCCTTTTCAGATATGATTTTCTAATTGATTTTACTGGAAATTGTTTTGAAAAAGGGCTGGGTAAAAATGAGCCTGTAATCAATGTTTGTATCCTTTTAAAACTCACTTGTTAGGGGTCTCCCTATTGCAGCTATTTCCAGACTGCAAAATCAGCAGAGGTTGATACAACGGAGAGATTGACAGGTTTTGATGTCGGAAGGGACCATTATGATAATGACATCTGACTCCCTTCAGAGCACAAGCCTGACAGTGTAATGTTGCGTCTTCAAAGAGCTGATACTAAGAATAAATCTGACCTTAAAACACTTGAGTGCTAGTCTTACAGTCAACACTTTGGGGTAACTAATTAATAATTGCTCAGGAGATCCGATTTATTTTTGAGAACCACTGTTCTCTAAATGATGGAATTTACTTGAGGAAACCCATCTTGCAAGCCCAGACCAAGCCCGCTTGAGCTTTCTGCTTGTGTATCTCATCGCTCAACATGACAGTCAGACAAAAGAGAAGGTGCAGGGAATTTTAAATGCAGGACTGGAGGGTGAGGTGAGGCTTGTGCTGCTTTGTAGCCACAGGGATTGCTTTCATAGGGACTTTGGGTTGCTCAGTCTCTCTGTAAATACAGGCCGGTAGCCTCTGAGGGTTTGTTCACGTAGCAGGGTTAGGGGTGCAGTGAGGAAGTGAGGAGATTCACAAGGAACAGGGTGTCTTCACCTTCTCAGAGAATCACCTTAGTGTGACTGTTTTCAGTAACGAAGCTAATTAGTAATGGACTGACTCAGGTGTCCCTGCACAGGACAGCAGTGTGACACACACATACACACCCTATGTATTTTCAGTTTCCCAGATAAAAATAGATGCAATATGTTATTGCTGCATTTATGAAATGGTATGCGCTTTACAGATGAAAAGCTTTCCCTGTGCACTTAAGTGTTATTGTAAGTAATTTAAGAGGAATTTAAAAAGCTGCTTATTATTTCTGGTAATTTTTCCAGAGTCTTTTATGACAGAGAAGTAGCAGAAGCAGACTTCAGTAAGTTTCTAGTTTTTTAGTTACACCACAGATGATTTGGGAGCCCATAAATAACATTAGTCTATTAAAAATATATTTCTATGCTAATATCTTTTAGAGCTAGCGAAAATGGGAGTGATTCACATGCTTTTCTAGTTCCATACATTTGTATCCATTCAAAGATGGATATCTTTTATATCCTTTAAAAAATATGGGGGGTTTTGTATGTTTTTATTTTTGCTGAATATAAAACTTTTGTAATTAAATACATTGGTCGAGTTAGGATTTGGAAGATTAATTCCTTGTAGAACACAGACTCCTCGTCTATAAACATGAACATTAGCTTGGAGTGATTTCTGGACATACATAGCATGGGGTACTCGTGTACTAGGGTTAGCGAACACAGTTCAAGAGCTTAAGCTGGTATCTATCTTCTCAGGTGCTTCCAATGGTTTAAAACTATATTTTGCATCAACTTTTTGTGTATTTGTTTTGTCCATGAGATTGTTTGTTTGCTTGAGAAGATTCACACAGAAATATTTCAGTAATATTCAAATATGAAACAGAGTTATTCGCTTCCCTGTTATCTGCCCATCTTCTGATGTTACCTTTTTCTCACGGTGTTCCTCTATGCAGCTGTGAGAAACAAGTAAACACCTGTTTTTTGTTGTTCTCTTCAAGCAGTGTTTCTGATTTAGGTTGCATTTCAGCAAATGCTCAGTCACCCACATAAATGTCATGAAATTCTTATCTGTTTCATACCTGACTCTTGTTTCACTGCAAAAATTTTTCCTGTGTCAATTAAGATGATATACACTGAATTTTTTATGATTGAAAAGAGACTGGAGTGTCTTTTAATTACCAACTACTAGTCATAGTTGAGCAAAAATTATAATCTCTCTAAAAAATTCCTTCCTGACAACTGTACCTCATATCTCTAGTGAGTGCACACTGCATTGACATCTGAAAGCAGATTCAGAAGAACAGGAAAAGATATACACCTTTTTAAGTGAGCAAGAAAAAAGGATAAAAGCTGGCCTGTTACTACATCTGAAACAAGTGTTCTTTTTCCCACTCATTTGTCAATCCAGTGCTGTTTTGAAACTTTTTATCTAGAGAAAAGGGGCAAATATAAAAATACATTTTCTTCAGTCAGTGTGCGTGCACATGCAGTCGTCTGCACGCACATGTACACACTCTGCTACAGAAAGCATAGAGTCTAGGCGGGCACACGTGCACACACAGGGCATAGCTCTGGTATGGAGAGCCTTATTGGCATGAATTGGAGTGGGCAGGTTACTCACGGAAAGATCTTTCCTGAGATCAGAGGGGTGCTTCATAAGAACTAAGGTTTATTTGAAACGCACTAGTTTGCATCAAAAAGCAATACTTTCCAAAGTGTCCTTGGAATAAAACGTTCACCTCTCCTCCACAGAGGTGTATTGCAGGTTCTTATTTCAATCCTTATTTCAGGCAACTAAAGTTATCTAGTATAGCATTAGTATCTAGTTATCTAGTATAGTATTAGCATATTTCACACATTTCTGAAGCACCAATTTTCCAACAGAGCGTGGCTTAATGTAAACCCATGGGTGGTTTTGCAGTTGTGTTTCTGCTTTTTAAACCTTTATAACTTTTTGGAAGGTTCTGCTTTTGCTGGCAAAACAAGTGAATTTTCCTCTCTACCCCTCCTGTTTGCTAGCATATGTACCCTTAAATTACACAGCTATTCAAATGAATGTTCTGTGGCTGCAGGGGACCCACTGGCACAAATAGGCAGCAAATCTCACAAAGGAAGCCACTGAAGGGCTGCAGTAGGTGCCCCTGACACTGATTTCCTTCTTCCTCTATTCTTAAATCCAGGTATCTGCTGTGATGTTTTGGAGGAAACCCCCTTGCCCTAGCAGGAACTTTGCATTTCTTGCAGATGTTCAGCATGCTTCCTGATCAGATCTCTGCTTATCATTGCCCACATGGAGGTTAGGTGTGTGTGTGAACTGGCATGCAATGCACATCAGGAGGGATATTTGTACAAAGGGGAATGCTCTCATATGTGAAGCTGTACAATGAAAGACTAGTGATAATGTGTTTCTCTTCTACCCATTAATAAAACCCTACTAACTTGTCATGTTGGTCACTAACTCAATTGAGTACAAAGGGTTCAGTTACTTGCACACTGATAAGTCATTTATTTGAGTAATTGTTAATTTTATTAATTCATGAATGAGTGCTTCATTAGGAGTCCTATCCTTGTGAGAACGAGAAGAATGAGAGGAGCAGACCATGCACATAGGATGACAGTGCGCATGTGTGGCTGAGGCAGGTGGAGTCTGGATTGCAGAACTCTTGCAGCCTGGCCATGTTTCTGCTCCTCCCCAGATGTGTTCTGGAAGTGGCCTAGGACTCTGATTTAAGAAAATACACCAAATAAACATCTAACCATTAAAAATAAACTTTTGCATGTAAATGGAAAGACTGGTAGATATCAAAGATGGAGAATTATAACTATCTGATCAGACTTTATTGCAGAGATCAAATAATCTTTCCTGTGATTTTGCATAATTGCAGTATCAAATTGCAAACGATGAATTAATACTTCTGTGGCCTTGTGGAGGAGCTCTATGCCAATCGGTGAAAGCTGATGCTAACTGCATTTACAAAAAAATAAAGTGTCACCAAGATTATTCTTAAGCTGTATGACTTGTCTGACAAAGATGATTGTTCACAAGTCAGCTCACATAGAGACAAAAGATAAGTTGAGCAAAAACTTGACAGAAAGAAATAAGAAAGAAATGTTTCTTTGTTTTTAATTTTTTTTTTCTGTGAATTCCCTTTCTTATCCATTGACTCGCAACTCCCTAGGATGCCTCAATATTTGTGGAAGATTCACCCTTCAACAAACACTGTGAGGTTTCTCTTAAAAAGCTTTTAGAGGGTTTAAAAATTGTAATAATTTTTATGAATAGAATATTTTTAAAGCATAGCACTGGTACTGAAATAATAACTCTTTCAACTAGTAATGATTTTACTTGTAATTCCCTTATTGTTTTATTTTTTAGTGCTGTATTTGATTCAGGAATTAAATTTTGTTTAGTACCTTGTTTAGTTCCAATCACTCCACTGAGGCTACAAGAATTGCAGCATTATTTATCTGCTTCATTTCTCTTTGCTTCACAGGAGATTTGAGCAGGGTTTTTATAATTGCTTCCCTATTATTTCAGACATCTTGCTCCATATGTTAATGTGCATAAAAATTTGAATTTTTCTTCCTGAAAAGCTGCACATAATTACTTATTAAGTAGATTAATCTTCTCTTATCTTTAGGACATGCTGCTGATGGTTTCAGACGAGTCTGCAATTATTTTTTTCCTTTTTAATTTAATCTATAATAAATAATCTAGCATGCCAGGGTAATGGATTTCACCTGAGGACCTCAACATGATTTGCAGACAGCAATTAATTAATTAGTTTCAAAACCTGTCTTTAAAATAGGTGAAATTGAAATGCAGCCTGCCAGCACACAGTCATTAGCAGTATGTTGCACAAGTAGCTGTGGCCACTCTATGAGCAGGTGGTGTCATCTGCTTCTCTCAGGTATCAGGGTAGGTTCCTGCTCAATTGGCAGCATGTTAAAAAAAGAATTAAATAGTTTAAATCATCTGGTTGGTTTGTTTACCTGGCATTCAGATATAATTATGTGCCATATGGACACATGCAGGCATATATTATGTATGTAATATATGTTTCAGAATACTGATCTGACATCATTCCTGTTGCTTTTTTTAGCAACGTAAATGTTACTACAGGTGTTTGTCCAGACATGGTATTTTTACTTACAAATGATGAACTGGAAGAATGTTAAAGGTTACGTATAAGGTGAGCAGAGAATCTGGAAGACCTAAACCCTGTAGAAGCTTCTCATTATTCATCCTCTTCTGTTTATACCGGAGGATTGCTTGCTTTCCTTCATTCTGACCCATCACTGACCTGTGACCAGTAATTTTAGACAGCCTGGATTCTGTATTTTACTGGTTTACCCTAACCATATTACTGCTTGAGTTGATCTCCTTAAATAGATTTAGGTACACCTATAGGGTTTGAAATTGGTGGCAGTGAAGTAAATAGCATCTGTAGCAGGAAGAAGAAGCTTTGTGGATATCTTAACAGTGTGATCATAGAATGTACAGTAAAAAGTGGAATATTTTGAAGTTTGTATAAAATAGGAGCCTGTTTTAAACCCACATTCAGTATCCAATATCAGTGCTTTTTTTCAATATCAAATTTAAATGAGTTTGAAGTTTCTCCTTTGAAAGAAGGAGGAAGGGAGAAGCTAAGAATTAAGAGAGTGAAGGGGGAGAGAGAAAGAAGGGAGGAGAGTAGAGGGAAATAAGGGGAAAGTAGTGAGAGAAGGAAGGAAAGAAGCTAACAGAAATAGGCCCTAATAGTCTGTAAATTATGGTGGGTTTGCTTGAACTTTTGTGACAGGATTTTGAGAATCTTTAATATCATTGAGCTCTACAAGATGCTAGAAATACATGGCAATCAAAATGTTTTCACCAGGTAACTGCTTTAAACATCTGGCCATCAACCAGTCCTTAAGCGTGCATACTTTTGTGTCTATTACTGACTCTTAATCATGTGTATGAAGCTGGATACAAAAGCTATAATTTTTAAAAAGAATGAAATAAGCAATATTTTGGAAGGTGTTTTTCCACTTGCCTTTCCCTGAATATATGATACACCTTTATTTCTATATTCATTGACTCTTATGTTGGTTTTCCTTTCAGAAGTCAGGCTGAGCAACCAACTTGGTCATGATGCTGTTTTTTTGAATACTGGGCATGAGTGTTATTTCCTAGATGCTCAAAAGTTTTATTAAAAATAATCAACAGCAAAATTATTTTGCTGTCTTAGGTGTAAACTATACAGGTCTGCTAATTGCACTTGCAGCAAATATTACTCTCTTGCAGTAGACTGTAATGTTCCTTGTTAACCTAAAGACAAAGAAATGATGCCACTTCTTTCCAAAGACTAACTAGAGCCTCTGTTGAGGACTGCTTTCTTCACTTTGGTATTACCTTCTCTATACCACGAACTAGAAGAGGTTTTTAACCAGAATTGGTTCTAGTCACAGTCGGGGTTCTGTGGATATCTAACAATGTCTTCTGTAAGGACTTCTAATTTTTTATTCCTCTTTTTCTTCTAAATTATACACTTTCACTAGCACGATTGTGGAATTACCTTTTGGAAGAGGACTAACCTTCAACAATTAATGATATAATTAGGACTTGTTTCTCAGTATTAAGGTAATTAAGTCAGGTATATAATTAGGTCATGCTCATTGGTCTGTAGTCTTCCACTGACTTGAAATATGGTAAATTTTTTTTATTTTTTTTTTTTTTAAGCTGGGGATTGCCTACCAAAATAGATTTGTTTTCTCTGCTTCATGTTAGAAAATATATGTCTTTGTGTTTACTTGATGCAAGGTCACCCTGGTGTAAGACTCATGGATGTAACAATGCATGGCTTACGAGTCATCTGCAACTGTATGTTTTTATTATTCCACATACTAAAAATATTTGACAGGCCATCCTTGTGGACTCTCGTTAACATACTGCATATAGGCATTCTAAAATCCATCTTTCTGAATCATAAACCAATATGAAACACATCAGGTTTGTGTGCTGACTTCAACCCACCAAAAATTTTCATGTGCTTAGAAAGATAAAAATAAGTGTTTCTAGCTTTTCAGACCCTTATTTTCATCTATCTCCATTCTCTTCCAGCATCTACTATGGAAGCGCTGTTTCCAGCCCTGTCTTAAGTGCCTGCCTTTCTTTTGCTGCTCTCCTGTGCTCAATGTATCTGTAGTACATACTTATTCTTGTAAGTAAGAGCAAGGGTTTTAGGCAATATTGTACAACTGAGCAATGTAGTTACATTTTATTGGAATTTTTGTTGTCTGAAAAATTCTATATACATAGGTATAGGTATATTTTTTTATACATGTGCACTAGTAGAAGCATTGAAACCTCTGCAGGATATGTTAAATACGTAGCTTATTTATAAAACACCAATATTAGATATGCAGCTCTTCCTATTTCATTTACTTTTAGAAACATGTTTAATATTAAGATCTCAAAGATGACAAAGTGTGCAGTTCTTTCATAAGCAAACATAAAAGCAAAATTATCCTTCCCAGTCTAGAAAAGTCAGTCTGAATCATCTCTTCTTCCTGTAAATCTGCCTTTGACTAAGAGAATCTTTCATTGTTTCCAAGTGTCTAATTAGCAAATGCCAGCAAAGTTGTGTACTTTAAGAAATGTTGCTTTTTTTGTATAAAGTCTGCAGCCTGTAAATGTTCACTAATATTGTGGGTTTCTGTGCAGTGTCTAGTATTTTTCAATATGCAAACTCAGGAAACGATTCAGTGTTGAAAATGTGTTTATACAGGATTCCTGAGGAAACCAAGTGGAGCAGTGGGAAGTCAGACTGACTCAGACCTTTGGTCCATTCCCCGTCGGAGAAATGGGGAAATATATTCTTAAAGGTGGCAAACCCCCAAAATATTCTCAGGAATTGTTACCTAGATTAGCTGAAATCTCAGACATTTACTTTGACTCTTTGATAAGCAGCAAATTATTTTAAGATTTCCTGAAGGCAATCATAGAAAGAGCCTTCATGCGATATAAAAAAGGAAAATTTATTAAGACTTTAGTTCTAATTACTACTGACACTTTTAAATAAAATAATTAAGTCTTATCACATTGCTGTGCATTGTTTGTTTTTGGGTAGTCACTAAATACCGTACACATGAATAAAGGAGTGCTTCTACTTACAAACTAATTTAAACTAAAAAGCATAACACTACAATATTAATTCCAGTAGCCTAAACATTCCCTAAATATTAAGGGATCCCGTGAGAACACACATATTAAAGCTGTTAATACTCTTTTTTAAAAAAAAATATATTTCTGCAGCAACAAGTCTTTGAAATTCATCACAGAGAAAGCTGGAGGCTAGAGAAGTACCTTTTATTTTTGTCATGAATTTCTATTGTGGTGTAGCTGAGTATTAGGCTGTCAGAAATCCTGGCATTTCCTTTCTGTTTGCTTTCCTCAGGAACAGCTTGGCAGCTTCTCAAAATAAAAACTGAATATGAACATTCTGAAGAGCTAAATACAAATATTAAAATCTTGCTACCCAAGCAGCTGCAGCCCACATGGCACTGGGAATACAGCAATGATATCAATGGCAAGAGAAGAAAGGGCAGAGTAAGGTCTCTAATGTGTTCCCTCCATCATGCCAAGGATTTTCTGTGCTGCCTTATTTGCTTCTCTGTAGGACCTCCTCCCACTTCTGTTCTCAGTGACAGAACACAGTTTACTTGTTTAATACCAAAAGCAGTTTAGTTATTGATGGGAGCATCGCAAGCAGGAAGGAAAGTATTAAAATTGAGCATTGTAAATGCTTGTTTTAATCATGCATGATAGTTCTTTGCAGATTTAAGTTAATATTTTCTTGTCTACAGTGTGCCAGTTACTGGGCTGCAGCTGTTTCTTTGCAGATCCTTTCTTTCATGAATCATAGAATCACAGAATCAGCCAGGTTGGAAAAAGACCTCTGAGATCATCAGAGACCTCTTGATCCAACACCACTGTGATTGCTAGACCATGGCACTGAGTACCACATCCAGTCTCATCTTAAAAACTTCCAGGGACGGAGAATCCACCACTTCCCTGGGCAGTCCATTCCAATGCCTGATTACCCTCTCTGTAAAGAATTCCTTCCTAGGATTAGGTTTATAAATGCTTCTTGGAAAGTCCCCATGAGGAATTCCCAGAATATCCCCTTCCATCTTCTCTTTGCCATGACTTGCTGAAACTCAATTCTGCATGTGTGGAAATAAAGCTTCAGAGGAATTATCGCCTCTGCTGCTGGCTGGAGGGAGGTGGTGTCTCCTGTAATTTGGTTAGCTCTTGCTGAGTTCTTACTAATCCTTCAGCCCAAATAACAACTACCGAACCCATAGATACAGATCACATTTATAGAATTGATGTAGTTCACTCCCATATATTTTGCAAGATAAAAGTCCCAGTTGCATGCATTCGAAGAGGTGACACAGGAGGCATCATTATAAGATGGTACATGTATGACTATTCACTTTTCAGAGGAAACAGTCTTACCTGCATTTCAGAAAACTGTACTCTTGTGTTGATTTTAGCTTCACTTTTTGAAGAGCTAATCCTGATTTTCTGATCTGCTTTTTTAGACGTGGGAAGCTGTAAATAATTGCCAAATTGAGCAAAAGGCAGAATTCTTCTGTAGCTGTTAGAAGATTGTTCATAGTAAAAAATTGATCCTCCCAGTGTATTTCAAAGTAAAATTGCATCCTTCTTCAGAGCTCCTGTTTTTGCTGTCATATTACTTTTTGCTGCCAGAATCAGAACATTTACCCCCATTACTGATAGCTAGAAAGTTCCCCTACCACACATCTTTTGTATGTGTTTCTTGGACAGAACAGATGAGGCTTTGCCATGTGGACTACACAGTTAAATACAGTTAAACTATTTATGTGGTGCCTTATGTGTTTGCCTGCATTTGTAATTTTCTAAGAATAGTGTTCATTGGTTTTCCTTACTGTTTTGCAGGAGATTTCTAGAATTTTAGTTTCCGGACAGTGAACTCTTTCGTATGAATTTTTGTTGGTATTGAACATGTCTGACATTCTGTTGCAGGGAGAAGCTGTTGAGATTATTGAAGTCTGCTAGTGTACATGCTGAAGTTAATTTTTATTCCATTTAAAATTAGTTTTCACTTTAAAATTCTTAGGTTGTGTGTAGTATGTGACATAAAGTGAGGCTTGGTGATCAGAATAGAAGGTGTACTCAGTCTGAGTGACTGTTTTTCTATCTTCTGAATTAATGGTGGAAATGTTTTGGAGCACAAGGAGGAAGAGAGTATAGTGAGGGTTAGGAGAGCTGATTCTGAGGTAGTGTAGCTGCCTGTAATAGTGCCAGACTTCACCCTGTAGTTAATTAAATTGCTTTTAAAGAATGCAATAATGGAAGAACATTTCAAAGTACAACGCATAGTTATTCTCTATTGCTCTGTGACTGTAGAGCCAAATTAAATAAATTAAGTAAGATTGCAGGGAGTCACTTATGATAGTACAGGTAGTGACAATACAATAAATAGTGACATTAATTTTATGAAGTTGCATAGGTATAAATTATCTCAGTATTTGTTCCATTATACGTCTATGTAAATTGTAGGAGAATGGATCATACTCAGATGTTTGATTACTATTTATATTATTGTATTAGGCTGTATTTACAGTGGAGGGCTCCCCTCATTACACTTCTCTTTGGCACTTTATTGCAAGACTTCTCATCTGTTACATTTGCTATGGGAGACCTCAGCAATTCATCCAGCACAAAGGTGACCTGAGATATTCAAGTACAACTCACAGTGGTTTTAAAATATATATTGTAAGAGAAGAATGTATTGTGCAAAGCATTTCAGGGCTGTCTTCAATTTTGAAAATTAATACAAAATTAAAGAACTTAGAAGAACTCTGATGTGAGCAACATGCCAGAAAGTAAGGATAACAGATGATTTATTAGGATGCTGCTAATACTAATTTCAGCAAGCATAAACAGGATCTAGACCCTCAACCATAAAAACCACCGTAACATGATTAATAATTTGTGGTACGTATTATATGGCTTACTAGTGGGAAAGTTGTCTGCACTGGTCATAAAATTTGTCTCTCTGTCTTTTCTGGTGCCTGAAACCCACCTAGTCAATTTGCTGCCTGCCTCCTGTTTCTAATAGGAAGGTACACAGTACTCTGTCTTCTTTTTGCACTGTTGCAAGCACCAGCAATTGCTTGCTCTCTGAAAAAGGCCAGATTTGGACAGCACTGAGCCCGTGCCACAAGGAGATTCTCCCCAAAACAGAGACCTGTGAAAAGGGATTTGCCTGGAGTATCAGAGAAAAGGTCAATGAAAATAGAATTAAATTTCTGTCTGAGATGTGCTTCTTTGACCTTGGGGTGAGAAAGAGTGATGACATTCAAAAGCACTGCACAGCAATATGGATTTTTGTCATATCATGCCCTAAGTAAGCCTCATGTAGGTTAAAATAAATCAATACTCTTGCAGTGTAGGGTAGGTCTTTAGCTTTATTCCTTACTAGATTATTTATATTGGTGTCTCTAGTAAAGGCTGACCTAAGGAAGCAGTTGCATTAGAGAATTCCTGTATTTTTACTATTTATAGCAAAGGAATTGTTAAATGACACATGCTGCAGTGTATACCTTAAAGAATTGTAATTAGTGCCTGTGAAAGGAGTAATAATACTGAGATGAAACTGTCAGTAGTTCACAAAGTAGACTTACTGAGCACTAGCAGTAAAGGCCTTTCATTACATCTGTGCCTGAATTTCAGTACACACTCCATAAAAGGTTGATTTTGATGTCCTAAAACTGCTATGAAGATTAAAAACCATTGTTTTTTCTCTTACCAAAAATGGCAGAAGTAAAGCAGAAAAACTCCTTTATTTCTCTGTGTTCTTTGTGTATAGTTGCTGTTTGTTTTCTTTAAGCCTCACATCAAAGTTTATAATTACTACCAAACATGGCAAAATTTGCTTGCATTGTGACAGTTATGGGAGTGAAGATCTCTGAATCATTGACTTGCAGACTTGGTCAGTTGGAAGGGACCTCAGGAGGTATCCAGTCCGGTCCAACCTCCTGCTTATAGCGTGGCTAGTGGTAGTATCTGACTGGGTTGACCAGGGCTTTATCCAGCTGAGTCTTGAAAACCTTCAAGGATGGAAACTGGATAACCACTCTGTGCAACCTGCTCTACTGCTGGGCGGTCTTTGTGGGAATAAGGGGTTTTCCCTATATCCAGTCAGAACTGTTTTTGTTGAGGTTTGACCATTGTCTTTTGCCTTGCCACCACTTGAAGAACCTGACTTTGTCTCCTCGAGAACTTCCCTAAAGTAAAAGCAGTGGGAACTGCTGTAAGATTCCCTGAAGCCACCTTTGCTCCAGGTTGAACAAACCTAGCTCATTCATTTACTCTTCACAGGGTAAGTGCTCCAGCCCTGAACATCTTGGTGGCCCTCCGCTGGACATGCTCAGGAGATGTTTAGTTAGAGATGTAACTATTAGGATTGGCAGCTTCCTTCTAGATAAGATTTTGAATAGAATGAGTTTCTGAAAGTGAGAACCATTTAAGTGAATGTAATGCACATGAATGGGCCCAAACTAGCAACCCTGTAGCGTGATAGATGCAAGAGAACTGAGCATCGGCCTCCATTTGCAGTGTCATAATATCCAGTGTGTTGCCATGTTACCATGTAACCTCCCGTTTTGCAAGAATAATTTTGCAGGATATTTGAGCTATAGCCATTTGTTTTAACCTTCAAAACAAGTGTGTATGGGTCTTTAGTGAACCTTGTCAATAGGATTTTGTGTAGGAGCAAATCATTTCCCAGTCTTGAACATTATTAGAAACTTTTAAAGAATGAAAAGAGCTTTGTATTAAAATGATCTGATATGTTAGAGATAATGAGTTTTAAAATGGTACTTTCCTCACTAATGTGAAAATTAATCAGATTATCAAAAAATGTTTTAGAATATTTGCATAAAAATAGTACTGTTCAACAAAATTATACTTCCTGCCTACACTTAAATGTTTTTAAAATGCTAAAGTAGTGTGTGAAGCTTTACTTTTCTGTTCCAAACTCTAATCTTAGTGTCAAGATAGTCTCAAGTACTAAGAATAATAGCATATGGCTCTACTGTTGCCTTCATTTAAGTTGAACAAATCCTCACCTTTATCAGAAGTAATTTTGAGCTTATTGACTTCAGCAGATGTTTTTCTTCTGTAAAGATGTCATTGAAACCAAATTTTAATCTTAAAAAGCATTCATCACATTGAAAAGAAAAGAGTTGGTAGATAAGATGAAAATAGTAGTAGTGATAATCAAAGATTATTTAAATTTCATTTTAATGGGGAAAAATGCACGTGAAAACCTGTTTTCTGCACTGTCTTCACTTTTAGTTGATCACTGAAATATGCTCTTCTAATACGGGTGATAAGTGGTGATAGTTCCCTTTTGCTGTGCGTAGTTTCAGTGTTATGTGATATTATGCATAGCAAGTATGCCCTCCACCAACTGTTTTCTCCTCCCTGAAAGTGTAAAATGATTAATTATTCCCAAATGTGGGTCATTTTTGATTGGGGTGATAATCAGTTTGTCAAGGTTTGGAAAGTTTTCCCAGAATTCTGGTGCTTTTATCAGAAGACTGCTGTACCCATCCAGTGTTACAGGAATGGTTGGATGCCCGTTGTATTTGCTACAAAAGCATCTTTGAAAAGACCTCTGAATTTTTGAAAACAAATATGCTTTGGATGGAAAATGGCAGTTTAAAAGGAAGCCTACTGTGTGACACTGGAGCATTCTGCCATGGGGAGATTTTCTTGACACAGGATAGTGTTGATATGCCCAAGAGAAACACTGTTTATGGAATAGGCAATTTTCTGATATATTGTCTGCAATTTGAATTCTATCAGTTTTTCTTCCTTGCTGGAATTCACTGTTAGGTGGCTTCTTCTTAGAAGTAGCAAGGTGGAAATCAGCTTTAAAATTGCAAAAACAAATGTAAAAAACACAGTAACAAAATATTTTCTTCCGAAATGATGCAGCAACTAAATTATCCTGCAGCTCTTGTTACAGCTTTAGTTAAAGGTAGGTTCACATGGTAGAATACCTCTTTTGAACTAACTTTATAATCTTGATCTCCTTGATTAATCAAAACTTGGAACCCTGAATACCATATTGGCTTTTTCTTTTCCCAAGTGCAATACTCCCTTATCTGCAAAGTAGGGAAGTCTATGGGGAAAAGTACACCTTCTCCAGTTTAAAAAAAATAAAAAATAAAAAAAGAAGTTTAATACATTTAAAGGTCTGAATAGTCTATGACATTTATGGAGTTCCCTCTTTCTGAATCAAAACCTATAGTTTATGGTCAAACAGCTAGTTTGATTTATAGAAATCAGTATACAAAAATAATCTTATCACTGTATATTACTTTTTATATGTGATATGTATCATATGTATACCACATGCATTGTTCAAATTTGGCTCTCTTCTTGAGAAATTGACCCTAATTATGTTTGTGTTGAATAGATTAATTGTGTGTTACTAAGAGTAAATGAGCAGGCTAATGAGGACATTCAACAGCAGCCATCTCTGGTTTGCAGGGAATGCACAAACGGATGCCCAGTTGGTAGTCTGATCACGACAGTTTTGCATGTGTGTACTTAAATTCTGGTAAAGACCTTTCAGCCAGCACAAACTTCAGAATTCAAAATACAATCTCTATTCCAACTCTGGAAGTGAAACCTACATTTTCTTGTAAAACTACTTGATGCTTTTCAAAATAACTCCAAATTTAATAAGCTAAACTGTTTAATTCTCCTAGTGAAGATAAAAAGGGTTCCCCTGTTCATTCCCAAGTTATGAAATACCGACACAGTAATGCACATACATCCCTCCCAACTTAGTGGCCTGCTCACTTATATATTATTTCGTTTCTCTTTATAAAGATAGATATGGCCATTCTAGTCCGTGTTGGGTTTTACTTTTTATTGCTAGTTCTTGTGGGGTTTTTTCCTGCATATTTCCAGTTTGTCGGTCTTTGCAACCACAGATGCTACAAACATATGAGAATGTAATGAGCACCCGTTTCTTGAAGATCTGAAGAAAAGGAAAGGTTAGGAAGAAATTAGGGAGTTCAGAGGGAGGGTGACGCAGGTAATATAACAGACTATTTGAGAAAAGACTTTCTTTTTTGTTACTTCTACCTGCCACACTGATCTGTCTTGGCAGTTTTCTTCTCAGACACAAGTGAAACAAGACAGATGAATAAATAGGATTGCTATGTTCAGTAAACACTGTGCATTTCAGAAACAAGACCAAGTAGAAGGTACAGTCTGAAAGTGATAGGGTTCTTAGAATCAAGATAAAGTTTTGTGCTTTTCAGTATTTAAATAAAAAATATATTCTATACTGTTCAAAAAACACATTTAGGTTTCATATTCAAAAAGTTGATAAAGTAAATGAGGTAGAATGTGCGCATATTACTTAAGATTTTTGAAAGAATTGAATTCTTTCATGCTATTCATTTCCTCTCTGACTGGTGGATTTGTAAACAGTCTGTTTATTGCCAGGTGACATGATAAGGCCAAGTTCTTTCCTTTTTACTGCTTCAGGAGCTACCTTTTCTAATGACATTGTTATTTTACTTTTATTGTATGTAAGTCAGCTCTCCTTAATATTTCTAGTGTTTTAAATGCATGTTTGGCATAAGTGAAACTTTTACTTCTAGGTAGACAGGATTCAAAAAGGTAATTCATACAACTGACCAGAGACATGACTTTGACCTGGATGTGTGAAATGCCATTTACCAAATTTTATGAGTGAGGTAAATGTTTCAGTTCCAGAGTAAAATGAGTGATTGCATCTTAACAGTTGAGGTACACCGTTAAAGTTGAGGTACAGGTGGTTTAAAGATTAATGAAAATGGTAAAACTTGCTTTGGTACCTGTAAAAGGCTTTATTTCATTTGAATTTGCACCTGAGACATCTCATTGGAACGTTTCATGAAGACTATAGTGGATAAAAATATCATCTTTAGAAGTTACACAGACAGCTGTTCTTTCTTTGTTATTTCCTTTAACATTTCAACCCCACTTCTTTCCAAATTGCTAGTGATATGTCAACAGTACATGTCCATATGTATCTCCAAAATACCATTAGAAGGTCATTGCTTTTCCCAATCAGACATACTTACTTTATCCCTATGGATTGAAGAGCATCAGTAACTGGTATTCAGCACTCTGATCTTCTCGAACCAAGCTCTTACCAGAAGTTTTCTTCCAGTAGGAATGCTGAATCAGTTTCAGTCCTGAAGTCCTCAACTCCTTCAGCTTTCCAGTGCCTTCTTATTGGCTACTTCAGGCTCTTGAGCCATTAGTTTTAGAGAAAATTATGAAAGATTAACAAGTTTCTCATACAAAAACTTGATCTGAATTTTTTTATGCGCACTGCAGTTATATTTTGGTGGTTTAGGTTTTTCCTACTCTATTTGTGTTGTAGTTTTTTTCCTTCCTTATTCTTGCACTGGATTTCCTTTTCCTCATATAAGCAACCACTACACACCCATGTCATCGTTTAACTCCAGCCAGCAACTAAGTTCCCCATATCCATATCCTCACTGACCCCCTCAGCTGGATAGAGGAGAGAATTGGAAAGAAGCAAAACCTTGGGTGTTGAGTTTAATAATATTGAAGCAAAGTAAAATATAATAATAATATAAGGATACTATTGATAATGATAGCAGTAATTGTAATTAAGAGGAGAGAGAGAAATAAAACCCAAGAAAACAAGTGATGCACATTACTATTGCTCACCACTTGCTGACCAGTGCCCAGCCAGTTCCTGAGCAGCAATCGGCCCCTCGCAACCAACTCCCCCTGGTTTATATACTGACATGACACTCTATGGTATGGAATATCCCTGCAGCCAGTTTGGGTCGGCTGTCCTGGCTGTGTGCCCTCCTGGCTTCTCATGCACCTGCAAAGCATGGGAAACTGAGAAGTCCTTCTCTGGGGTAAGCACTACTTAGCAACAACCAAAGTATCAGTTTGTTATTAACAATATTCTCATACTAAATCCAAGACACAACACTATGCCAGCTGCTAGGAACAAAATTAACTCAATTTCNAAGGATACTATTGATAATGATAGCAGTAATTGTAATTAAGAGGAGAGAGAGAAATAAAACCCAAGAAAACAAGTGATGCACATTACTATTGCTCACCACTTGCTGACCAGTGCCCAGCCAGTTCCTGAGCAGCAATCGGCCCCTCGCAACCAACTCCCCCTGGTTTATATACTGACATGACACTCTATGGTATGGAATATCCCTGCAGCCAGTTTGGGTCGGCTGTCCTGGCTGTGTGCCCTCCTGGCTTCTCATGCACCTGCAAAGCATGGGAAACTGAGAAGTCCTTCTCTGGGGTAAGCACTACTTAGCAACAACCAAAGTATCAGTTTGTTATTAACAATATTCTCATACTAAATCCAAGACACAACACTATGCCAGCTGCTAGGAACAAAATTAACTCAATTTCGGCCAAAACCAAGACAGTCCACAATGTAATGTTTTGCCAGACTTTGATAGTTGTAGGAAATGTCACACAAGCAATCACTTGACTTCTCAAAAAGAAGATCCAATGATTTTGAGAAGCCTTCCATGTTAAGTGGTACCACATGGAAAATAGAATTTTTTTATGTGTAAAAAATATTAGGGTGTTAGCTTCTCAGTGCAAGCTTCTGTGAAGGGTTCTATATGTGTGTTTATACAATATAATAATTTGTGTCCTTTCTGTTTTATTCAGGTCATTGCCATTGTTATGGATATGTTTACAGATGTGGATATTTTCAGAGAGATTGTGGAAGCATCTACGAGAGGGATCGCAGTGTATCTCCTGCTTGATGAGTCAAACTTCAGTCACTTTCTGAAGATGACAGAGAAACAAGGCTGTCAAGTTCAGAGGCTCAGGGTAAGGTTTCCTGTCTTCCTGTGCATGAATATTCACTGTATTGCTCCACAGCCCACAGAAAAGTGACTATTTTGAAAAAGTGGTTATCAAGTACTGATTTTTCAAATCAACAATCAGTTATAAATAGGTAAGCTCTCAGAAGAACTTTCTCTACAGATAATTTTTCTTTAGAAAGCATCTTTTTCAAGTGTCAAAATGAGTATTTGATAGAAAGACATAATTTTCATATATTATTTATAAAATAATTTTCCATTATTGGCTATTTAGAAATACTGCATGTTTGAATAACTAAGCCTTTTTTCTTTCTCCTAAAGTTGCCTGCAAATAAAGTCATAAAACTTATACAAATTAATAATTTATGTATTTCATTTTATGATCTTTTTTTTAAGGTTATGCATTAAAATTCTTTAACAGGCCCAAGATTCTATTTTATTAGTCTTTTCCTGAAAATCCATAGTATCATGTCCATGCATCACATCTTAGAGTATTGCTTTTAGACATGAAATATGTCATTTTCTCCACTAAGAGATAAGATGACTAACATTTGCATTTTTTCACAAGACGTCCTGCACTGCCCTGATGTTTAACAGGGATTAGAATATAAACCATGAGCTGCACTGAACTGACGTAAATGCTTCATAAATACTCCTGGATTTACTCTACTGCTGATGGTAGTTCCAAGTATGTTGTCAGAGTTTCTTTGCAAAGCTCTGAGCACTGCCTTGGCTGAACTTCTGTATAGTTCCATTTGCATTTCCTTGCTTCTGTAACCAGTTAAGCCATGTTCATGCCAGGCAAAAATATTATAAAAGGTCTTCTTAGCAGCACCTATTTTAAGAACCCAGTCCAAAAATCAGATAGAGTTGTGGTGTATTTGTGAGGATGAAGAGGACCTTTTAGTAGACATTTAGAGCAAACCTGTATTTTATACCAATTTTTACTCTGGAGTGTTGGCTTAAGTCCTTAAAAGTATTCCCACTCCCCTTTCTATGCTTATTTCTTGTGTATAAGTGTGTGGGATTGCTCTCTGGTGGCCTAATATACAGATCTGTGGGAACTTTTGGAAAGAAATACCAAAACCATGTTGTCCTTCTGTAAACACTGGTGGTGATTGCCTTCATGAAGTCAGTATTTGGCAATATTTGCATACTCTGGAACTTGAGATACCACCATTTGCTGTTTGCTTGGGTTAATTATGCCACAGAGGTTTCCAAAAATGGTCTGTGTCAATATATGGAATTAGTTTGGCCTTCCAAAACAAAAGAAATTACAACCATGCATTTCAAGTGGTATTTCAAAAATGCCATAGTTTGTGTTTTCAAATTAATTCCATGCAATGTGTATCTGCAGCTGTTTCAAAAGCTTAACTTCTTTTGAGTAGATTTGAGGTTGTCTTTTTAACATAGTTTTATAGACCTATATAAACTGGTATTTAAACTGTGGTTGAAAAAATTAATATACATACATTAGAGTGTCTTTTTTATAGATTAGTGTGGATTGGAGAGGTTTGGACTTGACCTCTTCGGTGACACTGTGTTTTATATGTTTCTGTTTTTCAACAGTGGGAGAAATAAAATACATTTTCACGCTGTGAAGTTTACTTAGAATACTTTGAGTTTTATCAGAAAATAAAAAATATATGCCAGAGAACTAAGCAGTAATCCTGTTGTGTGCTGGCTTTCCAGTTTAGCTTGTAATAAAGCTGTTCAAATTAATGGTCTTCTCATTCAAGTGCTACTCCCAGTGACTGTTGCTCTGAGAATAGCAGGTTACTACTCCTGCAGTAACTCCTACGCCTTTCTAGAGGATAAAGTGCAGTTGACTATGAAGAACAGTCAGTAGCTTGGAGATGTTTTCTCCCTTTCTCTTTTCCCGAGTGCCTCAAGTTCAGAAAAAAATAAACATCAACTTTTTTGTACTCTTGGCTTTCAGTCTTCCCCTTCTGTTCAGTGAAGGCATGGAGAGGACAAAGTTGTATGGATCTATTTGTTTTCCTGAAGATGTAGAACCAGCAACACTGGTCTTGTTATTCTCTAGCATGATTTGGCTCTGTCTTGTCAGAGTGTGGCTGATGCTTCTTGGACCATACACTTGTGATGACTTTCTGTAAAGCTTTTCTGACTCTACACTTCTCTTTTTCTCTCCCTTTCAATTAGTAAAAAATGAGATGCAGTGAGGAGCAAAATTGTATTTTTTAATTCAGATTTACAATTAAGTAGTCTTTCTGGCAAAAAAAAGAGGATTTTATTCATAAATCTTCGTTAAATGTCTGTGCAGCTAGTCTTTCTCATCTGACTGACTCAGTCTGACTTCACATCAGGGCATGTTTCCCTCTTTATTGAAAGATATAATTGAAGAAATGGATAAACTATATATTCTGTCATTATTTTGTGAACTCCATATAGGAGAATGTGAAATTAGAAGTTTACTAGGAGCTTTTTTAGTTTTTCCTACAGAATGTTTTCTTGTGGGTTGTTTACTTAATGTTCACCTTAACATCACTAGTAGAACTCAACTCAGATAAATAATTTGTTTCCCATGCTTTCCCATTTATCTTTCCCTGGTTTCATTTGTTTCCTGATTGTACTATATTTGTCCTTAGTAATTAATGCATTTTTCTTTCTTTACCTAAGCTTCTTTTGATTAACCTTGTCACTGGTCTTTAGTCAGCAATTACTTTGCATCGAAGATGAAGGGTTGTAACAGATTCAAACTTTCTTTCAGGTGATTTTTGAGAAACTAATAACTAAATTTTTTGAGGTTTTTTTTTTTTTCCCTCCTACCACAGGTGCTGCAGCAAACTGTGAAACAGATTTGCACTTCAGAATGCAGCAGCAAGGCAACAGTCCCCAGAGCCACCAGAATGCTCAATGTGTTTTGGTTTAGAAATGTGTGATTTAGGCAATGTTGTTGCCTAGAAGCCAGCCTAGCTTCTGACAAAGATCTGACACAGTTCTTGGTGTTTTTTTTTGATGTGAGGTCAGACATGTGGCAGAGGTTCTATGCTCTGCAGAAACTTATTTTTATTTCTCTATCAATAATGAAGAATCATTTTACTACAGGAGAATATAGAAAGCAGTTTCGCAGGAACTATGTGTCTCCTGATACTCCTCAGCATTTTTAATGAATTGCAGGAAAGAGAAAATTGAACCACTAATGAATTGATTTTACTTTCCTTTTGTGAAGTCTGCTCGCACATATGTATGTTTAAATGCATAGCTGGAGCTGCTCTTGAGACCTGCTTGCAGCCTGTTTTTTCTCACCAGTGTTATTAAAATCATCAAAAGTTTTCCAGTGCTTCCACATCTAAGTCAAATTTGGTTACTGAATAGTCATGCACAGCATGATGTTGTATCTGTGAGCAAACTTCTGTGGTAAGGGCCAGACTCCAGCGAAGTCTGAAGTGGTCATTGAATCAGATTCAAAGTCAGAATAGAAGCATACTTGAAAACTACTTAGCATTTGTACAGCACATGTATGATCAATAGCTCCTTTTCAGACTGGCAGTCTGTCACAAGTGGAGTCCCCCAGGGATCAATACTGGGCCCAGTGGTGTTTAATATCCTCATAAGTGATCTGAAAGATGGGATTAAGTATACTTTGACAAAGTTTGCTGGTGATACCAAACTGAATGGATAAGAGGACACTTCAGAAGGGAGAGTCACCCTGCAGTAGGACCTGGATTAGCTGTAAGGGTGGGCTAGCAGAACCTCATGAAGTTCGACAAGGACAAGGGTATGGTCTTGCACCTGGGAAAACATAATCCAGGAATGCTGCACAGGCTGGGATAGACCCAGCTGAGGAGTGGTACTGTGGAAAGGGACCTGAAGTTCCATGGACAACAAGCTCCGTGTGAGCGAGCAGTGTGCTGTTCCAGCAAAGAAAGCCAGCGGGACTGGGCTGCATCAGCAAAGGCACCACGAGCAGAGATAAAGAAGTCAGTATCCCACTCTACACAATAGTTGTCAGGCCACACTTGGAATACTGTGTTTAGTTTTGGTCCCCACTACTTGAAAAAGATGTGGACAGGCTGGAAGGATCCAGAGAAGGGCCACAAAAATGATCCAAAGACTGGGAAGCTGCCATATGAGGAAAGGCTGAGAGAATTTGGTTTTTTTAGCCTTGAGAAGGGGAGATTTTATCATCACATTCCAATATTGAAAGGGTGGCTAAAAAGAGGATAGAGACTCCTTATTTGCAAGGAGTCACATGGAAAACACAAGAATTATTGGGAACAAATTACTCCTGGAGAGATTCCAGTTGGGCACAAGAGAAAATTTTGTCACAATGAGAACAATCAGCCATTGCAATAATCCCCCCAGGGTAGTGGTGAATTCCCTAACATTCAACACTTTTAAGATTCAGCTGGACAGGTGCCAAGCCATCTTGTCCAAACTTTTGCCACAAAAGGTTGGATCAGGTGATCCTCAAAGTCCCTTCCAATCTGGTATTCTGCAATTCAATGACCTGTTATATCTTACTAGAGAAGAGAGGCTCAGGATAATAAATAATATTAGTAATGAATTAATATGAAAAGTGTGACTATTTTTTCTTTAAAACTCTTTGCTAAATATTAGGTAGACGTCCATTTTCTTTGTGCATATTCTTGACAGCAAATACAGAGTGAATAATTGAACACTGGTAAAAACAGTGTCTACAAGTAAAAAGTGCTGAAGTGAAATGTTTGAGACCACTATATTCACTGTCATTTTTTATTTATCATATTGGAGAGTTTTTACTGATGAAAATAAATGTATAATGGGAGTTATGTGGCTCTCTGTGGGATGATAGTGTACAGCTGAACATAAAAAGAGATTAGAGGTTGCTTCCTGTTCATCATTTGGTTGTCATTTAACTGGATAGACCTGATGGCTATCCTGAAGCTGCAGCCAATGGATGTTTTAAATATTCCTGAATGTCCTACAGCCTCCTCTTGGATGAGAGAGATCCTCTTTTTGGCTTCAAAAACCTCCACTCATGAATTAATTACTGTTTTACCCCAATGATGCAGTGATGAGTGACATACTGCAGTAAGCAGGAGAGTCCTGTAGCCTGAAGATGAAACCAGATAGGAAGGTGATGCCCAGTGTGGCCAGCAGGACCAGGGAAGTAATTCTTCTTCTGTACTCGGAACTGGTGAGGCCACACCTTGAGTACTGTGTCCAGTTCTGGGCCCCTCATTTTAGGAAGGACATTGAGGTGCTGAAGCAGGTCCAGAGAAGGACAATGGGGCTGGTGAAGCGACTGGAGCACAAGTCCTATGAGGAGCAGCTGAGGAAGCTGAGGTTGTTTAGCCTGGAGAAGAGGAGGCTCAGGGGTGACCTTATTGCTCTGTACAACTACCTGAAAGGAAGTTGTAGCCAGGTGGGGATTGGTCTCTTCTCCCAGATAACAAGCAGTAGGACAAGAGGGCACAGTCTTAAGCTGCACCAGAGGAGGTTTGGGTTAGACATTAGAAAGAAATTCTTTACAGAAAGAGCGATTGGACATTGGAATGGGCTGCCCAGGGAGGTCATTGAGTCACTGTCCCTGGAGGTATTTAAGGAGAGACTGGATGTGGCACTTAGTGCCATGGTCTAATAGGCAGGGTGGTGTTAGGTCAAAGGTTGGACTTGATGATTTCAGAGGTCTTTTCCAACCTAGTTGATCCTATGATTCTATTCTATGATGTCATACCAAATGGGGCTTGTAGTTCAGTATGTATATATTTACTGCTTCTGATCCTAAGTGGAATGCATTTTTGCAATATATCCTCAAATATGGTCTGGCACTTAATTAGTTTGAAGCTGAAGAACGCGGGATGAACTGTGGAGGAAAAGGAAGTGTTATGTGAGAAAGGTGAGCATGATCTCTGACACTTGTCATATTCCCATTGGGAAGGAAAGGAAGGGACCAGGGGAGGTAGAGAGTGCAGGATCAAGGAATCAGGATAGAAAAGTTGCAGGAGGAAAAATATTGAAGAGAAGGAAAGCAAAAAGGAGAACAGAAGAAGCAGTGACTACAATTTAAAAACAAAAACAAACCAGCAATTTAATGTAAATTTTACTCATTTTTTAGATATACCTACTTGAACTTGTATTTCAATTTATGAGCACCTAAGGCAAAGCTTTTCTTTTTTGTATATAATATGGTAATTTGCAAGCCATTAGCCTTGGTTGTGCCTCCAGCATTCCAGATTCCCAAGTGATATCCTGTCCAATACCAATCAGACCTTATCTCGATAAGATTTCATGTGTTCAACTGGCATGTCTTTAGGCCAACATTACTTGTTATGGTTATTCGAAAATGTATAAGCTGACTCTCAAGTTACCTTTTTCAAGTTATAATGTCATAAATATGATAAAATATGGTTAAATATATATCTGACATACACATACAATTATGGGGTATATAGCATTGGGTAAACCAGACATCAAAGTAAATGCAAATTTCATTACTAATAATGAAATTATTTTATAGTAAGTGAGAGTTTACTATTATGGTTATCTTTAGAATGGGTAAAATCCAGTATTTTCTTTTTTTCTTTTTGAGGAATTACTTTTTTCCACAGTATTTATCTTTCAAATAAAAGATTTCATTTAATTAGTTACAGCTTGAATAGTTGCTGGAGAAAAAAAAAATATTTTCTTCAGTGGGCTCATCTTGTTCAAAGTTCAAAAAAATCACTTTGGAAAAGCAGGAAAATTGACTTTCATTGATAAGAAAACTTCTAATTGGAATGCAGGAAACTTGAAAGACAATGCTAGATTGTCAAAAGCAATTAACATGTAGAGATGCAAAATTATGTTAACCTCCCATTCAGTAATGCAAATTAGGTTGCTACTAATTCTTTTGTAGCTGTTTCTGAAAATATTTCCACTTCTAAAATTTTTGCATTTTAAAATTTTATAGCACTTCTAGATAATATTTCTTTCATTTATCTAATTAAGAGAAACGTTATGTTTTAGCACATCTGCAAGACAGTTCACAAACAATAGTAATTCTTAAATGCTCTCTTTGTACATTTTAACTGAGTTGCAGTTGTGTTCAAACACAGCTTGAGAAAAATGCTAAGTGAAAGCTCACCGAATGGTCAATGAAATTTAAAGAACTTGGATAGCTTGAGTTAAACCACAAGATACCAGAACTGAAATATATACAGATTTAGAAAGTATGTGCTATCTGGAAATGTGCTTTCATTTCATGGATGTTTTCTCCTAACATTTTGAATTTTCTGTTTGGAAAGATAAAGTTAATTGGATTGTAGTAGACGTTATTCTTAAGACTCCTACGACCTCTGTCAACTAGAACTTCATATGTTTTAGGTAAATGTACAAGTGTTCCTGTAGAGAATGAAGGCTTAGGTAACTGGAGACTATAAAGCAGACTTACTGCTCTTGTAAGTCTAAACATCTCTACAGCTTTTTGAGGATGGGAAATGGAGAAGTTGATGCTGGTCTCTTTCTGCTGGTATCCAGTGACAAGACACGTGGGAATGGTTCAAAGCTGCACTATAGGTTTAGACTGGGCATCAGGAAGCATTTCTTTAAGGAAAGAGTTGTCAAACACTGGAACAGGCTTCCTAGAGAGGTGATTGAAGCCCCAAGCCTGTCACTGTTTAAGAGACATTTGGACAATGCCCTTAATAATTTGCTTTAACTTTTGGTCAGCCCTGAATTCATCAGGCAGCTGGACTAGATGATTGTTGTAGGTTTTTCCATCCGAAATAGTCCTGTCCTGTCCTATCCTATCCCATCCCATCCTATCCCATCCTATCCTATTTATTTTATCCTCCTGATATTGCTGAATTTACCATGTACGCAGTCTTTTCCATTTGCTTCATTAACAGCCTATACCTGATCTTTACAGAGCATGGCTGCTATAATTTGCAACCTATCCTTGTAGCAGTCCTGTGAAGCAAGACATTCCTCTGTATTCACAGTCTTACATTCCACCATTTCCATATATACAGACTATGTAATAATCATATAGGTTCTGTTTTCTTACTGCCAATGCTAAACTACAGGTTTCACTCCTACTGGAGTACTTGCAAATTTCCACAAATTAGCATTGCTAGAAAAAAGGATTGCAAGGCTAGAAACTACAGTAAATATAATCTGCGGCAATATTCCAAGCTATTTTTGTGTCTTGGGAATCATTTTGTGTCTCACAGCCACATGATGTAGGTGCTGTAGGTTGGTTTGCATTGAATATAAAATTTTTTCTATAAGTAAGCACCTTTGTGTAACAATTTCTGCTAATGCTTTTTTTTTTACATCCCCATAAGAACTTTTTGAAAATTATTATTAGTACTGTCCATAAGGTACAGTAGCACTTCTTTCAAATTTTTTACTTCTGTGGTCCCAAAGAAACAAGTGACAGGAGAGAGAGAGGGAAAAAAAAGAAGACATGGACTTAGTTGAATCAGTTTCATCAGTAGTCTGGGATAAAAATTTACCTAATTTTTGAGGTCCAAAGTGTAAGATTTCCCAAGGGCCATTTACTGAGTTCACATGAGTAAAACATAAAGTTTAACAGAATTCAAAATTAAGTGCTTCATAGGGTTTGTGCTACCTATGCAAGTTGTGTCAGCATCTCTGAATTTAAAAATGTGATTGATCTCATGGTGCAAAGTTGCTGGGAAAATCTTTCCTTTGGTGAAATGTCCAGGGATTCTGGCACCAGGTGGTATCATTCAGTGGATCATCTCAGAGTGGGTTATAGGTGTTCATAGATACAGCAGCCTTGTTCAATTAAACTAAAAGTAATCCTGGCACTTTAGGTGTTGTCTGTGATTAACTGAGATACTTGGAAATCCTATAAATATGTGCATCAAATGATGGAAAGAATTATTTTTTTTTTTCAGTACAAAACCTCTTTCCCTTGTCAAAGACTTTCTGTGCCAGAACCTCATTTCTGGAAGTGGTGGGTATGGAAAAGTGGAATTTACTTTTCTGTGGCCTAGGGTCTCATCAGTCTTGACGATAAAGCAGTAACCTGCCATTTTGAGTCTCTAGGTGGCAAGTTTGATCCCAGCTTACTTCACCGCAGAGTTTATGAATATGCAATAATGTAACTTTTTCCCTACTGTTCCTCTGAATTTTAACCCCCTTGATGCTAATATGGACTATAGTAGACCAAGTAAAGTATTTTGATTGTCTTTTTCAGAACATGAGGGTGCGGACAGTGAAAGGACAAGATTACTATTCTAAAACAGGAGCAAAATTCCATGGAAAAATGGAACAAAAATTTATTCTTGTTGACTGTAAGAAGGTCATATATGGTTCTTACAGGTAAGATCAATCACTAATGTGTCTACAGCAAACCTGTCATCTTGGTAATGCTGCTATAGCAAATTTGGGTTTTCTTCTATTTATGAAAATTCTTCCAGGGCAGCACATGGGTAAATTTTATTATCTTTTCTGTAATTTAACAGGTTATCAAAGACACTTATTGCAAACTAGCGTAACAGATGTTCTGTTCATTTTTCATAAATAAGAAATAAAGTATGTAGGTTTTGCTACATCTGGAGGGTTGCTAAAAGGTGAGGAAAGTCCTGAATTGTCTTATATTGCCTGAACTGTCCTTGTTTAACATTCACTTCAGAAAAGGTTGCCAACATTTATTTCATAAGCTGTCTTGGATATTTACTCCATGTAATAATCTTCTAAAGCTAACATTATAGTCTGACTCTTTGGCATTCAATAATGATCAAATTCAGAATTTCCCAAGTCTCTTTTTCTGTTTGACAGCATTTCTTTATTCTGCTTTCCATTTTATTTCCAGTGTATGTGTGCAAAGCATAGGCTGGAAGAATTTACAGCTTTGCAGAGCTGGAAAAAACCTAAGTTATAGCAGGACAGTTTAGACTCCCACATGATTAAATATTTTCCTTCTTTTCATGCTACACTTTTCTCCTTTGGCCTACTGAATTAGTTTCTGCCAGCATAGTGCCGGGGTACCAGAGCCACAGCTACTGCCTTTCATAGATTTCCACCACTGTATGCTTTTGAAAATCTGACTTTTTATTTGCTCCAAGACTCGGACAGCCCCAAATTCAGACTCATATCTATAAATGGTAGTGAGGTAAGTGACAAGTTCATAAATTAATCAGTGTAAGGGCGTGCAGGGAGAGTTTGCATTCTTTGACATCTGTACGCAGTGCTAGGGTCTGTGAGAGCATGATAGTTTTTGTCATTTCATTTCAAAAAACAGGGCTGCTTTAAGGCCTTGCACCACAGGGGCTGGAATCATTAGTTTTTGTAGAAATTAAGCTTGCTTTGTAAGGGAATCTAGTGACTTGTAACAGGAAAGATGAGTCTTTCTGAACTCTGTCACTCTGAAGTAAATTTAAAGTTTATGGGTTTTTCAAATATTAGGTATTATTCTTAATTGTAAAAATCAATAGAAGAAAACTTATGCAGCATGATTTGATTTAATCTCAACACACTATTACTTCCTGAAAAATACAAAAGCAGCAAAAAAAAAAAAATAAAATCAACAAGTTATTTTTGTCAATGCAACAAACCTCTTTTCTAACATCCGGAAATCAAACTCAGCTGGAGACTTTCCACTGCTTTCAGCAGGAGCAGGAATGAGTCTATAACACAGTAGCATTCTCTGACTGAAGATTGAATACAGTGGGTATAGTTAATTCTGCCTTAGTCTTTGTAGAAGTGATTTTGTTCCATTAGATATTTGTAGTTCACTGTTCTACATTTGTGAATACTTTTTTAAAATACTTTTTATAAGAGCAGTTATAAGGGTAGTTGTAGACTTATTCTTGCTCCCACTGAAAGCAGTGGATAGTCTTTCAGTGGATAGTCTCCAGCTGAGTTTGATTGGTATTAGATTAGACCTTCCGAGCCTAAATTACTTTAATAATTCCCAAACTTTATTTATTTATTTAAAAAGTATTTTTACAAACCCCAGATTTGTACAAAAGCTTTCTTATCGAGAAGGACTAGTGTAATACTTTAGCTCAAAAGAACTGTATCTAATGGTCATTTTTTCTTCTTTCAGCTTTATGTGGTCATTTGAAAAAACCAATCTCAGTATGGTTCAAGTTATCACAGGACAGCTCGTAGAATCCTTTGATGAAGAGTTCAGGACACTGTATGCCCGTTCTTCTGTCCCTAGCTCATTTGCTCCAGAACTAGTACGGGTAAACAGTCGCAGGACACTCTGGGATAATGATACATACCAAAACTCAGTGGCTTCTTTGGCTTCAGTTTCCAGCCAAATAAACCTTTTTGGGAGGCAAGACAAGGTTCACAAGATAGACCCTGTTTGCTGGAAAACTCGTGGGAGATATGCAGTAAATGAAATAGATAAATATGGCTTGAGAAATCAAGCCTATAGTAAGCAACCATTTCATCCAGGTTTTAATATGCAAAATCAAATCCAGCAGTATCAACCTAGTGAAAAAAATGAGCACTGGAAGAGGCATAGTTATGCTGGGGAGAAGCCAGAAAGGACACCTTACCTATTGCTCAACAGAGCTATTAACAGAGCCAACAACCCATCAAATACTTGGAAAATGCCATCTGAGAGCCTTAGTATTGTTTCTTCATTACGAGGAGGATATGCAAATAACTACAACATACCCCAGCAAAGTTTTGCTGATCAGTTTTCACGACCAAAGATAAATCTTGCGGAAAGAAATTCAATTGTACGGAGGTCTTTTAATGGGACAGATAATCATATCCGCCATCTGCAGCAAAGGATGCCGACTCTCGAACACACAACAAAATCATTCCTGCGTAACTGGCGAATAAAGTCCTATTTGAATGACCAGTCAGATTATCCAGTAGAATCTAATGGGTCAGCCATGGGTGACAGATACGATAGCTATGACACAGCTGAAAATATTAAAGCTCATGCACTGTATCCTCATTCTCGCTTGCGATCATCATTGGTGTTTCAGCCACCTTTACCTGAACAGCAAGAAGTAAGCAGCTGTGCAAGTTCTTCAAATTCGACTATAATTGGGTCAGAGGGAAGTGCAACACCTAAAGGGACATCTAATCATGCTCCCAGTGTGGAAAATGGAACGGATAATGCTTTAGAAGACCTTAGCACAAACTTGCCTCTTAAATCAGATGCATCGAAAAACCACAGAATTCATATTGCAGATAACACAAAACCTACTGTAAATTCAAATGTAGCTGGTGACTCATCACTTTATTTGTACACAACACTGTGTACAGACAAACATTCAGAAAATCTGAAGAGCCTTCAAAGTGAAAATATGCTCAAAAGGAGAAGTTTTCCCATGTTTAATTCAAAGTCCATATTGGACCCCAGTGCCAACAAACATGCATCCAATTATGTTTACAGCACATTGACTAGGCACAGACTTAAGCAGCCAGTTAGTCCAAAACTTCCAGAAGACATGCTGAAGAGTGCTAAAAGTTTGCACAGTGTGACCAATCACTTGCCACAGGAGGAAAAGGACCTGAAAGGAGAGCTAAAGAGCCCAACTGCTAGCAAGGCGATCTCTATGGCAGCTCTCACTGAAGCTGGCAAGGAGGAATCTAGTAAGGATTGTACATCAAAGAAAGAAAGTAAGAGTTCCCCAAGTTTTCTAAAGAAAGGATCTCAGAAATTGCGGTCACTTCTTAATCTCACACCAGACAAGAAGGAAAACTTGTCAAAAAACAAAGGTCCTGCCTTTTACAGAATGTGTAGTAGTTCTGATACGTTGGTTTCCGAAGATGAGAATCAAAAACCAAAGATTTCTGAAAATAAGGCAGATTGTTCCCCAAGGAGAAAAAGAAACACATCATCAAATTCTCAAGGTAGTTTGAACAGAAGTAAAGAAGATGTCACTGGGAGCCCAACAAAGTCTCCAAAGTCACCAAAATCTCAAAAACCTCCATCTGATGAAAGCAATAAAAAGTGTCCTCTCTTGTGCCCCTTAGAAAGCAAGTTCATCGAAACTGCAGGAGATGCATCTACCCCAAGATTTAATACAGAACAGATTCAGTATCAAGATGCGAAGGAAATCTCCACAAATACTACTTCTGAAAGTGCTCCTGTTTCTGCTCTTCAAAGAGCAAGTTCAGTGGCACCACAGCAGGCGAGCTCAAAACACCAAGAGGAACTGAGATCTCGTTTGAGTGAAAGACGTGTTTATAGTCGCTTTGAGCCATTCTGCAAGATAGAAAATGCTAGTCAACCTGCAGGAAATGCAGCCAACAGCAGTTCACATCTATCAGATATCAAAAGCAAGACCTTAGGGAATAATTATGGCAGGAGTAATCACATGGTCAGCTACAACTCAACTGCTTACCATCCATTGCAGCCTAATGAAAATAAACTGAGAGGATTTATGCAAAAGTTTGGGAATTTCCTACACAAAAGCAAGTAAAACTTTGTTGATTATATTGAAATACAGCAAGACTAGCAAACCGGACATAATCTTGGCTGGACAAAGACTAATGGCCAACTTTTGTAGAGATTACTTGGGTTTCTTCTTGGGTCTAGGACATTGGAATGTATGTACATATTTTTAAAAATAATTATCCTCCAATTGTTATACTTTAATCTTTACAGAAATTCTGTGGCCAGAAAATGTCTCAAGAAAGTTGTTTATAGTGTTTATATTGTAAGATTAATTTTATACATTCTCCTTGTGAAGAAGATATATTCTAGCATATTGTAAGATTAAGCATGGGGCAAAAAAGATTGAGTGTTTTTAAACTTCAGATAATACTGTTTCCAAAGATTTGCCCTTTAAAAATAGGATAGCACTAGGAATAGCAAATTGTATTTTTTCATCATTTATGTACACTTTGAAATGATAAACACAAATGTTAATGCGTTGCATGTTTAATTTTTGAAAGCCTCTTTTAGGTTTCATCTTGTTAATAATTTACCCCATAGCATTTATTGAACTGTTTGGGCAGCAGATGGATCTATCTTTCTTTATTGAATTTTCCATGTAATAAGATATTTTTTCTGAAGTATTTGGCATACAAATCTGGAAGTGACCTTAATCTGAGCTTTCACAGACTTGTTTACATGGTTAAACTAGTGTGAATGTAGAATGAACATTAAAAAACCTATTTATAAAAAAGGTGCCTTGAGTATAACTTGCAACTAGTTTAAATTTCAATGGGTTAATTGCATTTGTATAACATGCCAGTATTCTGTAATGTATTCTTATAAAAAAGGCTTTTTAGTTACATTTTTTAATTTGGTGTTAAAAAAAATTGTCTGTAGACTTCTGTTTCTCAGGTAAGTTTTTGAGTTTCACATGCAGCAGTGTTTTAAAAGTTGCCAGATATATTTGCAACTACAGCTTTAATACCTTATTTTTAAGATAAGATAAAATTCTTAGACTAGGTGTACAAGGGAGATTGCAAGCTCAACCCTGCAATGCAGCTTTATGTCAGGATGAATATTACAGGCCATGAGCAATTAGGCAGCTAAAACTGAGATTTGTAAAAGTCACCACATCAAACAATAAGGCACCTCTCCTAAGCCAAAGAAAGTATCAGTGAGGGGTGATGTAGAAAATGTTTAACTTCATTGAAGGTATTTAGACACCTAACTGCAGTCTAAGGGACACATTTTGTTTATATGATCCTCTGTATCATAAAAAATTTCTTGATAAGAGGTGACTACAGGTTAGTGCTTACAAAAAATGCGGGCATGGGGATGTGTTTGGGCAGCAACATGGCATCCACTTCTTATCTGCAGTGTGCATCCAGAGCAGCCAATTGCTTTATGCCTTCCTAGTTGTGGAGTTTTTGTCTTAAAAGGACTCCATAACCATTTAGCTGCCAGACATTTGTGACAGTTTTGTTCCAAATTCAGAATTTTGGGAAATTTCACTGCTGAAAGCTTAGAATTCTCATACAGGGTCTCTGTGTTTCAGGAGCATGTTTTAGAAGACAACTTCACTCCTAGATCTGAAAAGTCCCACAGATCTAAGTTCTGTGCTCACAGTTCTGTGGAAGAAGTCTTGGCTTCATTCTTTAGAAAGAAATACCAAAAAGGCATTTCATGTACCAGTTAGTTTCTGTGGCCCTGGGAAGAAACTTTATATGAAAATCTACTTCTCACTGAGAAACTGCTCTGGTTCCTATGAAATCACTGTAGTTTTTGTCAGTGATTTCAGTGAAGCAGTGTCAGCTTTTTATTCAAACTGTTTTTTGGGCAACTTTATTAGGCTGATGCATCATAACAGTAACTGTTTCAGTGTGGGGATGGTATTTATTTTTAAGACTGACAGAATCCTACATTTCGATCCTCTGCTTGGAAGTTTAGGTCACCTCTTTACCTGTGATCACAATAAAGATTTTATGAATTTCTTGATGAACACTGATGACTTTGTTAACTCCTTGATGAAATGCCATAGTTAGTGTTTTTTGTACTTATATGTGCTGTCCCAACAGAGATAACATTTTCAGCCCCAAGACAAGGAATGTTTTAGTACTCCAGGCACGTTTCCAACATAGACACAATGTACTCCCACAGCTACACAGCCCACAGCAATGCCCTACTGTACTTTTTAAAACTCTTAATTTTTTTTTTACCTGGGAAAACAGTTATCCAGTATAGTACCTGAACTGACAGTGCAGGTGATGCTAAAAATGGTGGGGATAGTTCAAGAAGGATTTTTAGTTTTCCCTCATACTCTCACAATCTCTGACATACAGTTGTAGGCAGAACTATATTTGGGGAGGAAATGAGAGAGGGAGAGCATGGGTCCTGGGGCAAGTTTCAAAGCAACAGTGCTTTCCATTTGGTAGGAAACTTTGGGAAATCTATAGTGATGCAATTTGGAAATATTTTACTGTATTTTTCAAAGTAGATTGCTAATTAGAGAATCCTGAGAAGGCAGATAATTTACCAAGTAATCTATGTTTATAGATATATACTGCTATTTTGTACCTGCAATGACGATTGACCCTTCAGTGAAGAGCCTGCTCATAGGCTTGATAATGCAAAAAAAAAAAAATCTCAGTATAACTAGCCTTTTTTTTTTTCATTCTCGGATCTCTTTTCAGAGATCCCACATAGGAATAGGGCTTGATCCAGGGTTAATTGAAATGAATTCCACAGACCTCCGGGGAAGTGGGATCAGACACTTAATGTACTGACATCACTATTTTAGAAATGTTACAAGACCAAATGCTGCTTGGAGAGCACAAGGGAAGAGCAGCTTTATGCCCTGCCTGCAGCTACAGCTTTGAAAGTTGGGAAGCACACTGGGAAGGTCCACAAGTGCTGCAGGGACCAAGTGTTCATTTGTTCCCTCCAGAATGTGTGTTAAAGGTGGGAAAGTGCTCACACCGTACTGTCTGATTTGCCTCATGTCTCCATGGGAACCCAGTTGTCCACAAATTAAAAGCAAAAATATAGGCAGAAAAAGATACTTGCATCAGCAAAGAAAAAGGATGTGCAGATTTCTGGGGAGAAAAGTAGAGTTTATATTTTTGAACTTCTTTTTCCCAAAGCTTGTCTTGATGTTTCTGCTTTTCCAAAGAGATGCATTTCATTCAGTGTGCCCTAAATGTGCTTTGCAGATTGCAAGTTTTACACCCTGCACACACCCAATGCACTCCCAGTTTTGTAAGGCTGTGAGGTAATAGCTGTTGCCATGCATGACGGTCACATGGCTTGGGAGTTGTGAAACCCGTAAAAAATGTCATTTCCACATTAAATGAAACTCCATTAGTACTGTAATAGGTCTGTGAGGGTGGCTGTGAGAAAGCTGGTCGGAGTTATGCAATGCTGAGCTGGCCCTCCGGAGCACCCTTGGTAGTAGAGGGCAGTGCAGCTGGGAGATGCAGGCTCTTCATACAGTGCCCCTTCAATTTGCATCGTCAATAAACCACCCCTACATACAGTCATAATACCCAGTGAATAAATTGCTTCATTTCTTCAGCCTTGTAATAAACAGCTTTTACTGGCTCTCAGATTGCAAAATTGTTGATTGTTCTCTTATTAATTACCTTGCACTGCACTCTTTATTCATGCTAACAAACATAAACTAGATGTGAAGAAAGATGATAAGGAAAAGTAAGTTTCCAGCTGTCTCATAAATGAGGGTAGTAGTATTTGTTACAAACCTTGAAAGAAGCAAAAAGCTTATCAGGCTATAGGTGTTTGTGCATAGGTGAAAAATCATTATTCAGAGAAAATAACTGTTTGATCATTTTTCAGCTTTCTGAAATGTATTAGCAAATGTGGTTTATGAGATATCATAAGAAAAATAATACTAACATCTGTTGCAAGGCTATGTAAAAATAAAATTTAAATTGGCTCTACTAAGCTGTATGATAAATACATTTTTTTTTTCATTTTTAGGTAAGCTGTACAGCCAACATATAACTTTGCAGCTTTGAGACTGTCTAGAGAGATCACTAAGGTTACTGTGGTACTTATTGTAACCCTGTATCAATGTTGTACAGCACGGTTCAGTATTTGGGGTATTTTTTAGTTTGTTTTCATTTAAGTCAGGAGAGTTAGAGCAACATAAAGGTGCTATAATTTTGTCTTCACTTGCATAAGTACATATTCCATTAGCACCCCAGCGACAAGAGAGGAGACTGCAATGCCCAAAAGACCGTCTTGCCATTTCACTCATCTCAGATTGATGCTTACAGACAAATATCTGGGTATCTAGGGTCTGACATTTTTCACAATTTTCAACTCTAAGAGTTACAGTTAGGTCTGCATTTTTCGCATTTTGACGTGATGCCAAAGATGTTGCAAGGTCTGAGAATGCTTTTCTGTATTGAGAAGCAGGCTGGAAGAAAACATTTGCTCTTAGCTCAGAACAGAGCTGCTTTGCTATTTAGAAAAGCTATTAGTTCTGATTTTTGTTTTAGTGATGTTGACTAGTGAAGTCATAAAACTTGTGCTCCAGACCCTTTGCCAGCTCTGTTGTCCTTCTCTGGACGTGCTCCAGCACCTCTGTGTTTCTTGTAGTGAGAGGCCCAAAACTGAACACAGTGTTTGAAGTGTGGCCTCACCAGTGCTGAGTACAGTGCTGATCCCTGCCCTGGTCCTGCTGGCCACAATATTACTGTCCAGATCCCTCTTCAGAGCCTTCCTACGCTCCAGCAGATTAGCACTCCCAACCAACTTGGTGTCATCTGCAAACTGACTGAGGGTGCACTTGATCCCCTCATCCAGATCATCAGTAAAGATACCAAACAGCACTGGCCCCAACACTGAACCTTGGGGAACACCATTGTGACTACCAATAGAAATTCCATTCACCACTAGACCATCCAGACAGTTTTCTACCCAGCAGTGTACCCATCCAAGCCACAAGTAGCCAGTTTCTCCAGGATAATGCCATGGGAAATGGTGTCAAAGGCTTTACTAAGTTCAGGAAGACAACATACATAGCCTTTTTCTCACTTGCTGAGCAGGCCACCTTGTCATAGAAGGAAACCTGGTTAGTGAAGCAGGGCTCTCCTTTCCTAAAACCATGCTAGGTGGACCTGATCCCCTGTCTCTCCTATTTGTGCTGTGTGATGGCACTCAAGACGATCTGTTCCATAACCTTCCTCAGCACAGAGGTCAGACTGACCATTGTGTAGTTTCCTGGATCCTCCTTCTAGTCCTTCTTATAGATGGAAATCATATTTGCCAACTTACAGTCACCTGGGACCTCCCCAGTTAGCTGGAACTACTGGTAAAGGATTGAAAAGGGCTTGGTGAGCACTCCTACCAGCTCTCTCGTTGCCCTTGGGTAGATACCATCCAGCCCCATGGGCTTGTATGTTTCTAAAGGGTGTAGCAGGTAGCTCACCATTTCCCCTTGGATTATGAAGGCTTCATTCTGCTTCTCATCCCTGTCTTTCAGATCAGGGGGCTGGATACCTGGAGAAAACTGGTTTTACTAGTAAAGATTGAGGCAAAGAAGACATTAAGTGCCTTATTCTTTTCCTCATCCTTTGTCACTTTGTTTCCCCCAACATCCAAGAAAGGATGGAAATTCTCAGAATGCTTATGTATTTATAGAAAGCTTCTTTATTGTCTTTTATGGCCATGGCTAGGTTAAGTTCCAGATGGGCTTTTGCCCTTCTAATTTTCTCCCTGTATAGCCTCACAATATCCTTGTACTCCTCCTGAGTTACCTGCCCCTTCTTTCAAAAGATATAATTTTTTTTTCATATATATCTTTGTGGATTTTTTCAAAATATCTTTGTGTGTTTCTGGAGGAGAATCTGATCTACAAAAAATTACTTGTTATCCCCTCAGAAGAAGCTTCAATGAAGGCTATGCATCTTTCTTCCACTGTATATGTTAGATTGTCTAAAAATTAAATGGGTAAATGCAAAAGATAGTTGAAGGGAAAAAATAATGCTCTCTGATGAAAGGGCCATGATACATGCTTGTTTTGATAGTGTTGCTTCCATATGTAAATACAGCTGGGAAAAAATTGCTTCTTTTCTCTCCAGAGTACACAAAAGTTATGACAGTTGAAGTAGAAATATTTGAAAGACCAAGCACCAGTGGCAATATTTGACTGTGTTTGAGAAATGACTGCAACTAATTAATTACCATTCAAACACAGGACTCTTACATGTCTGTTGTACATTGTCTGCTCTTGCCTCATTTAGCAATCACCATACTCAAAATTCAGACTGATTGTCAACAGCTTTCCAAGCTCTTGAATATTACTCTGAGGAACTGTTCCAATGAGACATTAAAAACATGCTCAGCTTTTTAAACTAGGCAGTCCCAGGATAAAGCATACCAGGCATATATGTTTTGTTAGATTTTGGTGTAAAAAAAAATCTCAGTGTAATCCTAGCTGCTGTATTTTGGGAAACTGTTGACTTACACAGTTTTGTTGTTTTGTTTGGGTCGTGTCTGATTTTGATCCATTGTGACACCACACTTAGACATCATGTCTGATAATGTTTCAAATGTCACATATGCTGGTGTCAAAACATCATTCTGATTTCACAGTTTGGACAATCTTTAAAGCGGGGCTTGTGGATCCCTGATGATCCATAAAATTTCAAAAGAGACATGGATATAAGTTCAAATTACTAAAAAACCAGCCAGACAAAACTAAAAAGCATTTGCAAATATTTCCACATACAGCAAGGGAAATCAGAAGATGAAGTCAGAAGTGAATATTTATATTGTACATTTTATCAGTTGAAAGTGAAAGCTGGTGCACCAACACTGCAGGAAAAAATAGTAATTGGGTGCTCTTTGATTAAAAAAAAGCTGAGAGACACTGATCTAGATGATAAAAATCAAGCATGAGGGATGCTACAAGCCAACAAGACCCAGAATGGATATTCCTGGGTGACCTTGGGGGATGGGGAGTATAGGAAGTGAATTCCATCAAGTTGGTGTCAATACTGACAGATGTAAAAGACTGCTGGTTTCATTTAAAACTACTTGATATGTTAAGCCCTTTTTCCTAAAATGGAATTCCTGGATTACATAGCAGCTATGTTACGGATATACTGTGTATGTACAGATAAAAACCAAAACTTGTCTTGAAATAATTTATTTTGTTTATTTTTTACCAAATAAAATGTTTCTTTTAAAGCTCAGCTCATTTCAGTGTTTGTTTTTTTCACTGGCTCATACTGTTATTACATTTCTCATTTTGAAATACAGAACATCATTTAAAAAATGCTGACATCAGAAATGTTGAGTAAAATGCTGTAAACTGTCATATCAAAGCTGCTTTGTGGCAACACCACTCTTTGCAGAACTGCTGCACCTTCTGTGGGACAGACTCCACACAAACCATGGAGAAAGGAGTTAAGCCAACACCACTAATTTAAAATTTCTGAAATAAAATATTGGTATAATATAATGAAGGTAAGTTGGATCACAAATGAAACAGAGTAGGGTGCACAGCATTTGTATACCATGTTTACTTTCAGAGCATTGCATCACATCCTTTGATATTTTGAATTTGTTTGCCTTCCTATTAATTCTGCCTTGCTGGTGGTGTCAGTTTCAATAGTCTTTTCTGTTTCCTCCTGTCTCCACCTGAATTTCCTCTTCCCTATTTACATGAAACATCCTTCAGAAATCTGTTTGCCTACCTCTTGCACTGTAATTGCTATTGAAAAAATTAATTTCCATGACATGGGTTGCAAAAATTAGCTTCAGACAACTCCATGCCTGAGTGCATGCTACTGCAGAATATGTCCTGAGAAATAGATTTGAGTCCTGAATATTTGCTCATGCCTTTGAAAAACCAGTAGAAAACAGTAGCCTTTCTGAGCATGGTCTATATTTAGACTTAATGGAGGAAGGAAAGGAAGAGGAGGAGAGGAAGTTTGCACTTTTAAGTGCAAAAGGTGGAGGTTATAAAACATTGAGGTGGTTACTCATCTACCACCTCAATGGTGGTTGTGTTGGTGTTGTGGCGTGGTGTCTGCAGGCACCCATGCACATACCTGTACATGTAATATTGAGACTCCTACTTGTACAGGAACTTCTACTTACATAGTAATTTAAGTAAAACTAATCTTGGTTAATTGAGCTCAAGGCTTTTTCTCCGTTCCCACACACAAAAGTTATTATAATAATTACTACCTCGTCTCCTTTCCTTCATATTTTCCTCACTTAGGACAAACCTAAACTTGTCCTGCCAGCAACTCTGCATGCAGCATTTCATCATTGCTAGGTAAATGTTTTTAAAAAAAAAAGCAAAAACCCTTTTCATTTTTGGGACATACCAGCTGGATTGAGAAGGAAGCTGTGCCTATAGCCTAAAGAGGACAAGACTGATGAATGTAAGAGTAGGGGATTTCTGGCAGGAAAGTACTTGCATGAGCTTCATTAGTGAAAGTTAAAATGTGACACTTTTTGACAAAACTTTGTTGAAAACTTTTAATAGCTAGACTTATGGCAGAATCACTTGATTATCCACGAGTTCCCCATAGCTGAATTAGAGCTGTCATCCCCTTTTGGCAGATGGGAAGCCCTTGCACATGGGTAGTAGCTGTGGGTACAGACATGGGTGTCTCCTCATTTTACCTCTGTTCAGTTCCACTGCCTTGAGTTTCTCAATAATGTGGTGATTCGGAGAGTCCATTTCCAGGTATGCAAACTGGGTCTTGTTCAGTACAAGCACATTCCAAACTAAAATCTTGATGAAGTCTGCATTTATAGGTTGAACTCAATGGTCTCAGAGGTCTTTTCCAACCTAACTTACTCTGTAATTCTATTAAGTGACTGTAAAATTGCAGATCTTTGTATATACTAAATGGTCTTTCCTTATGTTTCTCAAAAATTACAAACTTCCACACTGTATTTGTGACACCCAGCTATTTTTTTTTATCTTGAATTAGTGGCTAGTGTTACTTGGGGCATTATATTGTGATAAAAGTAAGTAGTCGACACTTAGACAAGAAAAATTCTTAACCATTACTCTGTGTGTGTGCAATGGCCAGTTTCAAACCTGCTCTTCACAATTGTTCTGTTCAACTTGTTCATCAAAATAAAAGTATCTCAGTGCTTTCTAAAGTGGGAGAGGCAGTTGGCTCTTAAGTCTGTTCAAGTCCACGTATGCCTACATCAAAGTGGTGCAGAGGACTCAACCTGTAAGTGGATAAATCAATGAGGCAGCCAGGCCTTGAAGTCATGATTAAGTTTCCTTAATGAAAAGTATTACAGCAATCAATACAGGCCATAGGGAGGGCATTGCTATACACTTACTCTCACACTAATAAGCCTGTCAGAAAAGTGCTGTAAAGGTGATGTGCATACCTCAGGATTCATATCCTTTGTTCCTTCTTCCCTGATCAGGGCAAGGGTTTGGGAAAAAAACACACAAGAACTGGAGGAAAAGAGATCTGAAAAGGTCAGAAGCCTGTTTGACAGCAGGTTTTGTTCTCATGCCTCACATAAAAAGCCCTTAGGAGGACATCTGTCACTGGTTACTTGACAAAAAAGTAACCTGCTAGGTTATAGGTTTGACAACCATCTCAGACTCAGATGGTCACTGCACTGCAAATTCTTAGCGGTGGGAGGAAAATTCTAGAGAAATGTCACTGTACACAACCTCCTTTCGGCCAAGTAACTGACAGTGGAGTCTCTCTTCTGTTGTGTAAGGGATCATGCCATTGTCCTTTGAAGCTACAAATGATTGGACAGAGACAGGACCATAAATCATGGTTCTGGAATAGTGTCTTCACTTGCTGAGAAGACATCAGCTGTGAAAGGAGGTGTGTCTCACTCTGCAGATTTCAAGAATGAATGTTCCACCAATCAGCTTTTTTTGAACTTAATTCTCTTATGTTTTTCTCGTACAAAATTTTGCCTGAAGCATTTTTGCCCTTTTTTTTTCCCCAATGACATCACCGATGTGACCATAGAGAAAAAAATGAAAATGAGAGTAAACCAGAAAGCACCTTTGTGTCTTATACTTCCTCAAACTTTTTTTCTAACAGGACTTCTGCACCTCTAACCCCTCTGTGAAAAGCATAATCTGTACTGGAATATATTTTTCCTGAGGACTATTACTTGTTACAGAACTAGTATTTTGAGGGTTATATATATGTGTGTATATATATACATATGTATATATATGTACACACACACATGCATACATTCCCGTATGCAGTTATTTTCCAGCTTGATCAGCTCTAAGGAGAATAAGTATATCAACAATAATCTATAATTCAAAAGACATTACTTTCTCAGTAGGTAAAAATTTATGGTCTATAATCTTTAGGTTAACAGGCTATATTTTATTCAGTCAACAAGCCAGTAATTTGTTTGGATTATTTTTCAGGTCAGTTACTTGTAACAATATTAATCTCATGATGTTGAGAGATTAATAATAAATGAAGCTAATAGTTGACAGTTTGAATTCAAACATTTACTTCAACTGCATTTCCCTAAGCAAGCACTATTGTATTTTTCTTTTTCTTTGTAATAAAAAAATTTAATTCTTTTTAATTTTAATTTTTCATTTCCCGAGACCAAAAATGTTTTATTAATTAATAGATCCTCTTCCTTTGAATTTTAAATAACTCCCTCCTTTACCATGACTGCCTAGGGTTTCAAAATTGTAGAAACACAAGAGATATGACTTTGCAAATTTTATGTACCTCAAGTTTCAAGAAGTATACCATGAAGCATATTTTAGCATATTCCTTCACAAGTAATGGAATACTTTTCTCCTCTTACTGAGAAACAAGAGTCATTAAGCCCTTGAACTCTTTGGAAATATTTTTAATGTGAGAGGAAATGTGGGTCAAAGCATTCATATCATAATACTTATGTGCACATCTATAAATCTCTTAATTAAATGGGAAAAAGAATCCTAGATGAGAAAGAGATATTAGTCCTCCATTTGCTTGAGGCAGCCAAAATGTACACTGGCATATTTTAATTCGCTGCCAGCAGCAAGCCAAATTGACAGTGCTTTAAAGTGACAAACAAAACAAAGTGACAACTAAAAATCTTGTAAAACCCGGGCTAGCATTTCACACAGAGCAACATGCTTACCTGTGCTTTTAGTCTTTAAACATGAATCTTAGAAAATTACAAAAGCTACACCCCTCTGTTATTTATGTGAGTAGAGAGCCAAGTTTATGCACGCTGAGCAGCACTGAGGTGAGGCAGAGGCTATCCTGGCTCAGTGCACACTTCAGGGGAATCTCACCTGACATTTTTAGTATTTCCCAGCAACTGCATTGCACTTCTGTCCAAATGCTCTGTAAGTACCCCCTATCCTCCCTATAACTGTTTTTGTTTATTTTGAGCGTGCAGCTCAAATCTAGAGGTAGATGACCTATACCCTGGTCTGGCTCACACACTGTCAGATTAAATAGTCAGGAAATCCCATCCCAAAACCTTTTCTCTTGTTTCTGATGAGTGACCACACCAGGCTTCAGTGAGATTGCTGTTACTGATGGGGGAGGCTGTTTGAGAAACTGAAACATGTTCCTGAATATTACAAAAAGGGAAAATGCAAAAAAGTCTTGCCCATCAATACTTTTTATATCCCTTTTCATGGGGTAGCAAACTGTTGTGTCAGGGAGAAACACTGAGGAGGCCAGAGCAGGAAACAGTGGTGTGATTTGTCACTTCTCTATTGGAAAGCACACAAAATGATACAAAACTGTAAGATGCAGGGATCTGACCTCATCAGTACAGTGATTTAATAGCTCTATTTCTATAAGCTTTTCTAAGAAGTCTCAAGCAGGTCTGGTCTGCGAGGGGTCTGATGACAATTTCACACGCACAATCATGATAAAATTCTTGGGCTTCACTTTTCCTTCATTTCCTGAAAGAAATTTCTTCTCTCCCCACACTGCTACCCATGCATTTATGGGTACAGCTTATCAAGAGCATCAATGCATAATGATACTCCAGAGAAATATGCAAGCTACAGACAATTTTGCAGGTATAATGAGGTTGCTAAAGTAACTGAAGTGCCACAGTTTACAGCCTGCTCAGATATTTCTGTTCTTTAGCATTGACAAAAGGATAAACACAACCATTGAAAAGATGACAAAAAGAGCATTTAAACCATCCCCAGTTTCTGAGGTTCAGTATCATTGTATCAGTGTGATAGCAGTCCTTGTATGATAACTGGCTATATCTCATAATATTTTATACATATAATACTTATAATATTAAACAAATAATCAATACTGATTTGTTTGATCTGATGAGGTATTAAAATGCCTCAGAATAAAGGGCATATTAATAAACAGCCTTGGTTTTGCAGGTGGATTCTTACTGACTTTGAAGTTAGAATGGAGTGTTCTTCGAGGTTTACTTTGGCAAGTGATCTTTTATAGGCAATGATACTTAGGAAATATGTAGTTAATTTGCTTTCAGTATGGTCATGATGCAGGCATAAAAGGATGATCACCAGAACAAACAGTACAAAAACCAGCAACCTGATGGCAGAGTTTTCCAAACATCTTTTTAGTTTTGGTTTTGTTTTGGTTTGTTTGGGTGTTTGTTTTTTTTTAACGCACATCATGCATATTCCCTGTATAGATGAAAAACTACAGACCAATCATAAAGTAAAAGTAGTGTAAATGAAAGGACTCTGCTTGCTGTAAAACACAGTCAATAATGTATTCATTAATTCCAGCTTACACTAGAGCCCATGGCCGCTACATCTAAATAACACTGAGGCAATTTCCATGCTGATTTATACCTAAGAGAGGGCAGTCCTAGGTCCTGATTTTCAGGATGAGCAATATTTTTAAATTAACTACTGGACTAGCACTTGGGAGATTAAGATTCAGCAGCTCTTCCACAGATTTCTTATGCAGCCAGCTAAGACTTGACTTCTAAACACACTGTGCAAACCCATTTTTGTATCTTTTGTTTGTCCTCTAAGCTAAAATAAAGAAGCAGAGCTAAATACAAAGACCAAAGGCAGAATTCCTTCTTCCACTGACTTAATTCAACAGACACCTCTTTTAGTCCTTACCTGTTTCACTACCTGATTGCTCATCTTCAATAGTGGTACTCTATGGGGGTAATCCAGAGGACCTATTGGTTCTCCCTCAGCTTCATGCAAACTTCCTATATCAACCACGGACACACACAGACCAGGCACAATGGACCAACCACGTACCTTGAATGCAATAAATGGAGGAAAGCTTAACAGAAGCTTAAAAAGCAGAGATATGAGAAAGGTAATGATTATCTCTCTACCAGCAAGATCAGGGCCTCTTACGGGTCACTACAGGAGAGTTTAGGTGGTCAGAAAACAGCAAAACTGCCAGCTGACAGGCTGGCTTTTGAGGCTTAAAAACTTGGATAAATGGATAAAATGGGCATTATGCTGGAGGTACTTTAGCTGATCTGGTTTCTGGTCCACTTTTGCTCTTCCCAGTACATAGTTTACAATGCAAAAAGAAAAAAGAAAAAAAAATCTTCCATTTACCTGTCTGCATCGTACCAGGGATGAGGGTCAGACTTCCCCTGTGCCCATGGTACAGCTGGCTGCTGCAGTCTCATTTCCTTTCTGTCTAGCCAGTAAGAGATCCTAAATTGCCCCTTAATGTACCCATTTTTTTAATTTTCTGAATTATACACATTATAACCTTCAGGACAGAATGATGACTAAGTTTCTCCTGCTTCATCATTTGGTGGAACTACTTCTATAACTTACAACTAAGTTTATTTGAATAGGTTGACTCTAACTTTACAGGTTTGTGAAAAAGATGGGAACACCTTTGCTGTGTAAATTGGTCATTGTAATTTACAGCACTTGCAGCAGTATAGTTCTGAATAATTATTTGTGGCTTTTCGAAATTTTGACTAAGAAGGTTTGTACATGAGTTGTTCTGCAATAACTTTATTTCAGCGGTGGTCTTAGATTAGCATATTTGATGTTGCATTAAGAAATCTACCATGGGATTAAAAGGGTAATTCTTAGTTTGTTTCTTTTTAAAATAACATTGCTTTTCATTTGTAGGATTAACTCCACCCTATTATTTTTTTGCCTCACAATTTTCTGCCAAGATAAGAAAAGGAGCTGATGAATGCTAGGAATCCATGTATCTGCTTCTCCTCATGGCACTGAGGGCAAAGTCAGGATGATGCTGTAGGGAGGAGGCAGGATGTTGGTGACTGCCATGGAACTTAGCAGGGTAATGCCAGCTACTGGATAAACCACCCAGAAAGGAGGGTAGAAGATATACACATCTTCTGCAGTTGGGAAGAGTTTCACCATACTCCTTGATCAGCCATGTGTTCTCTTACTGGCTGCAGATGAAGGCAGATTTCTCTGTGGAATGGCTCCCCAGTGAGCCACATTCAAGGTACACTTGTTAACAACCAGTGAAGAGGCTGAGACCTGAGAGGTGAGGAGGGTTGAGCTGCACCTGGATACAGATGTCTCATTGGCATGGGGACTGGGACTGGTAGCCCTGCCCAGGGATACCAACACCTCCAGCCTCTGGAAGACACAGCTCGTCTCCTCATTGACATCTGCATGAAACGTGTAAAATTAAATCCCCAAGCCTCTGCCAGTAGATCCCAATGTTTTAAGGAGTGTTTTGTTTCTCATTGTTGTTCCCCGTTTTCATTTTGCTGCTCCAGAGTGAGCTATTTCCCTGAATTGAAAAGATTTAGAAAAAAATTTCCAAAGCAGCTTGACCACTGCATTCAGTCATTCAAGTGGAAATTCCATCCCAACCAATTCAAAAAGGCAACACTGGCTTACAAATAAGGCTGTATATACAAAAACAACAGCCAAACATTACTGACTGGAATGACTTTTGAAATGATCCCTTTTCTGTTGTTCTGTGATTTTTGGTACTTTCCAACAGCTGATTGTTGCATGGTCCTCCAGCATCATCGTGGCTCTGCTGAAGCTTTGGAAGCTGCACTTCAGTACAGTGTGGTGTGTCCTATTCTCACTCCTGCTATCCTCAACTTTGGGCATGTCTCTGGCATGTGATACAGGAGTCACAGAGGCATTATGGAGGGTGGGTAGAGAGAAACTTCAGTTTCCCCTTTCCTGCATGAAGCCTGAAGCTGTACCTGCTGCTGCACATGGAGCTGTTGCTATTCTTCTCACATGGCAGCCTGTCTTCCTAGAGAGAGTATCCTCAAGGGATGCATGGTATTTATTTATTGTAACCTTTGGGTTTAATGTGCAAGCTGTATCGTGCATTTTATAACTTCGTTTGATCTTCTTCAGACTATGTATTTGTAAGCCATCTCTATGAGCACAAGTCTGCTCTGGAGTCTTATTTTGACGGATTCAATGTTTCCTTATTTAGTTGAAGCATTATTCAGCTTGTGACCTGTGAATTGCTGTTGTTCCACAGAACATCAGAGATGTTCCACAGAGTTATTGCAGATCCTCCCCTGCCACCAAAAAATCCCACAAACCCTCCAATACAGTCAGGTACAAAATGAAGCAAAATTAGTGAAATCAAATAATAAATGAGTACTTAAAGTTTACACTGTTGTTCTGTGTTGGAAATAATAGCTTTGTGCTGGAACTGTATGAATTAGTCCTTTCTTTTTCTCTCCAAATAGTTGATGGTCCTTTAATTAAATAGCTTATTTGACATGTCAGTTAAATGAAATTCATTCACATTTAGTTTTAGATGGTTTGAAAGGCTTTTTATGCCCTATTGATATTCCAGCCACAATAAAGTACCAATTTGGATAGTTAAAATTTCTGAGTAAGCCTTTTTTCAAAAGTATGCCTTGCAAATTCCAAATGTGCTAATAATAAGATTTTTCATAAATTTGTGAGATAATGGATAAAACCTTCAGAAAATTCCTTTAATTATATCCCTAATGTTTCTGTAATTGCCAACTGTGATACTGCAGCTGCATTAAACTTCTTTTTTCTGAAATAGAAGGAAATGATTGCTCCCTTTTTACTCCATGTTAAGAAATCCTGTGGAAAGATGTCTTAGAATAAGTTCTAGGGGACGTGAAGGATACATGTTGTGCATTTATCCCAAAGAATACTTTTGCTTTTTGCTACTGTTTTATCAAAATGCCCTCAGAGAAAACTGGCAGTTAGCCCAGATACAGTTCCTGTAGATGAGCAACCGCTCCTAAACATGGTGGTAGAGCCTTGGGATCCTTCCTTCACCCCATGGCCTCAGAACAGGGCGAGTCACTCTCACAAGGTGGAGACCATCAGCAGTTGAGAACATTTTTCTCTATGAAACAAACCAGCATGTTCCCTGAAAGAGGTTGATAGAACAGTCCTTGAAGGAGACTGCTGGGTTAGTTGGAGAGCAGGTTGGCTGGCCAGGCCCCCATCTGCAAACCCCAGCCTGTTCCTCCCTGTGTCCCAGCCCTTCCCGTGGCACAGGGTCAGCCTCTCCCTTTGCTCCCTCTATCTGTTTAGATCACCTGATGTCTTTGAAGTCACTTCAAAGGTCTGCTGTTAAAAATTCATATCCAGTAGATGAGGCTTCCTGTTGTTTTAGGCAGGAAAACTGCCTCAAGTAATGGTCCTGCTCACTTCTTGATGCTTCATTCAACAGCTGGCTACATTTCCATGCAGCTCTTTGCCTCCTAACTGTGTGGTTAACCCTTCAGAACCTCTTACAAACAGCATGCAGGGAAGAAGACAAATAGTGAAGACAAAGTGTTTTATTATACTTAAATGTACAGCTATTGTGCAAAATTTGACAGGCGTTGTTTATGAATATTGCATATTCCTGATTATCACAGGATCTGGAGAAAACTTCTTCTTCTCCTCCCACTGGTTTTACATGTGAATAAATCCACTAGCCTTCACAGTGATTTTCCTGCATTTCAGTGATGTGAGATTGGACAGAAGTCTCATGTGTGTTTGTCCCTCATGGAAGATTTACTGTATCATTGCATAAGTCAGGATCACCTGCGCTGATGTCATTACTCACAACTATAATCCATAAATACTCTTTTACTGCTGGTAATGTTATTTTGTGTGAAGTTCTAATTATTTAATATCCACATTAAAATCCTACTCGGTATTCTCAGGGTATGGCTGTCGAATTTGTATTAGTGAGGTGGTTTCATAGGACTAAAGCTGAGATGCCTTAGAGCTGGTGAGTTTTACTAATACCTCAAAGGACTCATTAGGGGCTACAGAAAAATTTTAGACCTTAGATATCTGTTTTGTCTACAAATTGTGAAATCAGGATTTCCTGTGTTCCTTTCTCTCACAGCAGTACCTGCTTCTGTTTCAATTAGATCACTTTCCAGTATGGGTGTTTGTGGAGGGAACAGAGACCAGAGTTCCACTGATCTAGCTTTTAGTTTATATGTTCTTCTCTGAGTTACAGCTAACCTAGATACCCTCTTGCTTTCTTCTCAGTTATGAATATCTCAACCCTAGAGAAAATATGACTCATTGTGTGCTGGGAGTATTTATTTTATCTCATCTCTGGGAAATTTTGTGTACTCTGTAATATCTTCATGTTTCTGAACACAGATTCAGTACATGCTTTGATCTTTTTTGTAAAGTGCTTCACTGATTTATACTGAATCATAGCATTTCTCTTAGAAACACCTGGTTCAGATCTCAACTACAAATATCAGTAAAGTCTAATAAATAATTAGTCTGCAAGATAAACTCCTAAGAGAATATGAACTATATCAAAGTGAAATTCATCAATGGTTTTCTAAAATTTCTTCTCTGAATCTACTCTGAATTGACCTGGTAGGTTTCTATATTCACACCTCAAAGTGGGACCTGGAGCTCTCCTTAGTGCAAAATCTTTAGCTCTAAGGAGGAGAAAATATATGCCCACAGAAATGATGCCAACACAGTTGCAGAAAAGGTTTGATTGCAAAAGTTTCACTGGAATGACATTTTTATTCATCTACTATGAACTTTCTTAGGCTGTTCTCAGAGATGTCACATCCAATATGGACTATGAAGCCTGTAAGTCAAGCCTCTTGATTATGGGCATGGCTATCCATTTAAGCATACTCCCTGTTGACTCACCTGAAAGTGCGTCTTATGAAAGGTCCAGAAGGGCTCATATTCATTGGAGCAAAGTGAACGCACAGAATTTCTCTGGGGTGATTGTCTTGCATGCTGCACATCTACCTAATAACAAAGGAGTGGAAGTCATTCAGGGATGAATGGATTCAAAAGCTGCATCTTTATGGAAATAGGTGTAAGATTAGGGCAGAATGAAGAACAGGCCTTCAATTAAATCATGAGGTATGAAATCTGACCTAAGTTATCTCTTTGCAATACTGCTCAGGCATGTTTATTACTGCAGATGAAAGAAGTGTAATTCATTGGCATACATGTATCTCTCCCTACCTGTGAGCCTGCTCTACTAAAGAAGGGAGTTGATTTTCTGACATCACAGGAAAACAAATATTCCTTCATGAATATTAAAAGCTTTAGTCCCTACTACAGGTCTTCTTGAACTTAGCAGATGCCATTTTCTTGACTGTGTTCATCCTCAGTTCAGCCTCAGAAAGGAATGTGTAAACATCATCCTTAATTATAATTAAATTGTTCCCAAACTATTATTCTCAACACAGAGAAAGCTGTACTCTAAGTAGTAACTAAATGGGAGACAGGTTTGCCCTCTCTGGTGAGATAGCTCATTCCAGCTGCCGATAGAAAGGAAAGACAGAGCAATAGCAATACAATAGCAAGACTTCTGAAACAACACAGAGAGAGACTGAGCCATTCTTCATTTTGTTTATTAACCCATCAGCCCATGAAACTCAAACCAAGGTGCGTCATGAGGATAACACAAAGTGATCAGCCATACCATTTCTTATCTTACTGATAACAGAATCGAGGTGACTTTTAAAGTGAAATCTCTGAATGGTGAATACTGTCAGATAATGATGACTGTTTACCATTATACAGAATCACAGAATATGCTGAGTCGGAAAGGGCCTGCAAGGATCATTGAGTCCAACTCCTGACCCTGCAGAGGACCATCCCCAAGAGTCATATTATGTGCCTGAGAGAATTGTTCAAATGCTTCTTGAACTCTGCCAGATTTAGTGCTATCACCACTTTCCCGTGGAGTCTGTTCCAGTGCCCAACCACCCTCTGGATGAAGTACCTTTTCTTAATACCCAATCTAAACCTCCCCTGACATAGCTTCATGCCATTCTCATGGGTGTTCATATACAACTTGTTCGTTAAGCCATTTGTCAGATAATATTTTTAATGGGCAAGCTAACATGAATGAAGAAGTTTTAATATCATTTTTCTTCTTTTAAAAAATGCACGTTGTCCAGATACAGAAGTTGTGGGGGTTACAAAGAACAATAATCCTACGTGTGACCATGTGTTTTCAGCTTTATGTATCTTCTTCCTCTTTATCCATCTTAAAGCCATTGAATACAAACACTGACTCTGCTCTTGTGCTAGGCAACATCATTATGCCTGTGAAGGGGTGATTTTAGGTAGGGGCTGGCAGAAAAGCTGCTGACTTTGCCTGTGCTTGATCAATCTATTTACAAAGAAAAATATTAGATATGTGATGAAGTGCCAAAAGTGCTCTGCTTCTTAGTTTCCAGAGATCTCTGGAGTTGAGTTAATCTTCATACCTATGAATTTGTGCGCAAAAGGACTGTGAGATCAGGAGATATTAAATGGAATATGGTTTAATCCTACTTGTCTGTGTGTTTAGGCATATCCTTTATCTCTGTGTGTCTCTTTATGTTTGTCTCTTTATGTTTATGGTCTGACTCTGCAGGTACTACCACAGTCAAAAGAGATAACTGAAATCTTTTACAGGAGACTGAAGCCCTGAATTCCTTGACTTGTTTTGTTGTACTATGCTTGACTTAGGTAAGTTCCTTCTTTGCCCATTCTTGAATATTTCCTTTCTTCCACAAAGATAGCTAGATGAATCAAAATGCGCTTTCAATAGAAAATAGCTAGAGTTTAATTTGATCAGTTTAAACAATGTTCTTCCTATAACATAGTGTGCTAACAGATGCATTCGAATAGCATGCCATCAAACTTCAAGAAAGTTCAAGTCAAAATCAAGAGTTGCTTTTAATACTTATCTGTATTACATTGCTGGATATATATATATATATATGCACTAGTATGTGTAGAGTGGGCTGAAGGAAAGGAAACACTCATTCTTAACAGAAAAGTAGAAGATGCATTGAAATAACAATTGCTCACTTACTGTAGTCTGGAAATCAGTTTTCAGCATCAAAACAGTACAGAAGTACCTAACAGTCATCTGATTTTCTGAAGGACATTTCATGCTTTCCTTACACCAACTTAATTGCCACAAAATATATGTGAATTCTCTTTGACCTTGTCATTGGAATACATGTGGCAGTTTTCACAAAGAATGAAGAGTCTAAAGATCTGTATTTTGCCAAGTCAGATGCTCACTGATGCAGAAAAGACCCATGTCCCTAAGTGGTGAGTGACTCTTACTTAAATTACTTACTTGTTTTCTCTCACCACCAATGCAGTAAAAAGAAAGGCCCTTTAAGCCAATACATATCAGTGAAATTTGTGAAAAAAGTTTTAATTCCTCTGCTATACCAGAAGAGAACTGTAGTTCAGAATACAAAATAATCTCTCTTTAAAAGTATGAGGCTGTTCAATCCATGTAATGTGTGACTTCTTGTTATCTGTCTTATGGTATCTTACTTGACAATCAGAATTTTGGTTATGGCACATGCCATTTGGGTCTGCTGCTGGAATGTGCGTACAAATTGCCTAGCAAGGAAGGGCTTTTGATGTTGCTGTTGACTCCTGAAGGTTTTACTCAAATATTCTCATGCTAGGTTAGTGTTTTTTGGCCTAGAGGCTGGAGACAGCCTGCAAATCCTCTTCTATGATCCGAATCATTGTGATAGCTGTAGCCTACTATTATATTTTCCATTAAATGTGTTTCAAAATCTAATGTCTACATTGGGCAATAAGAATAAGCATTTTTCTCAATAATGAATTGACAGAGGAGAATGTTGTGTCATCTTTCATGATAACAAAATATCATTTTCTTGTGAAAAATAAATGCATTTACTACTTCATGCAGATGCAATTTTTTGCAGTTTCTTATATGGAACAGGTGATGAGAAAATCCGTCTTGATAATTCTTAACGAAAAAATACAACTATTTTGGAAATGCAAAGTTTATCCTAAAACTGAGTTAAGTGCCTGCTTGTGCAAGCACAGTGGAGACTTGTAGAATAACAGATGCATGAAGGCAGTATGCACCAGACTGACTGAAATGTATTTACTTGCTGGGGTGCAGTGTGGAGCAAATGAAGCTATAGAAATTTTTGAGATGTGATTGGTACATCTGTGCTGCCCTAATTGCATATATTTATCTACCAAACACTTGAGGCTAATCTGGGGCTCTTTAGATATTATTTTATGAAAGCACTTATGAAAATTTGAGCTGGATCCCCGCTGCATTTATTGTGAAGCCAATGGCTTATCTCATATCTGTACCTCTGAAGTCTTTGTCTTCCATTTCAATGAAGAAGATGAGCTTTTGTCCACATACAGTTCTTTTTCCCTATCAGGGTCAGGTCTCAGATCTTTTTATCCTGTTTGGACTTCCTTGTGGTTTCCTTCTGTCTGTATGTGGGCAGCATGTTCCTATTTTGTATGCTGCATATGGCATAATAACATCAGAGGAGTCAGTGCTTGTAAAACCAAATTAAGGTGTGGATGCAGGTACGTTCCCATCATCCCTGCATACACATATTGGTGTCATAGCGGCACTTAGTGTTCCACCCTTCAGGATCCAGTCCTTCTACATCTTTCCCATCATTTATTTGATTGCAGTCTGCATTGTTTTCTTACTTCCTGGGGTCAAGCCTAACTAGAAATTGTCACACCGTGGGAACTTGAAAGAAGCCGACAAGCTTCATATTCCTTTCAGAACAATAATCTACAGCTTGGACCACTGATGCTGATAGGGAGCCTGGGGGATGTAAGTTGTTTTGTGATTCCAGTTTGGCACTAAACACATTTGAATATACTGGCATGTACTCTGACCCATTAGTTCATACTCTTAACAACAGCATGCTCCGATGTGTAAAATCTGCCGTCACTATTTATCACAGTCCTTGCTGGCTTGATTTAGCTCTCGGGGCTGGTAATTGTGACTTTGTAGATCTTGACCTTAAAACTGTAGCTTCCTCCTATGAGTGGCCAAAGTATTCTTCGCACACCTTGCGTTTCACCTTGTATGGGTGTTCATGACAAAATGCAAGGTGATTGTCTATTTCTTTGCAGGCATTATTTTATCTCTAGGCATGAAATATGCATCCATTAAATGTTGTCACCTCTTAAATCTGCTAGTATTACTGTCTGGATCCTCTAAAGATACATTCTTCCACCCAGAGGGCACCACTTTGCTGGTAGAAGAAAACAACTTCATGTGTTTATTATATCTTAGGTTCTTGCCAACTCTAGAGTTTGAAATATTTGACTGTGTGTAGTACCCCACCCTTTTTGTGTTGCCTGGAACTGCTTCACATAGGTGCAAATACAATGCAGTGTATAAATTAATGCCTTTCACAGTATCTCATAATGTATAGAATTTGGCCTCATATTCAGGTTCTTGTATTCAGCAAATGTGTCTGTCACAGTTAGAAAATTCCTCTTTTATTGAAAAAAAAATTAAAAAATTGGAAGAACCAAAAGAGTACTGAAAATATTTTCATGCTGACCTAAAGCATATCTTATTTTTTCCATTGAATACAATATGATTTTGTTGCCTCCTACTCCTGTTTTTTTCCCCTTGTGACCTTATAAATTTTCTCTGTTTTATCAGCATAATTTTGACCATGGCTTTGATCTTTTCCTGACAATTTTCTTTAACATTTGGAGGCTCACTTTCTCTCAACAGACTGTCCTAGAAGCTAGACTAATATACCTCACAAAATAATCAAGCCTCTCATTATCAAGTTTTCATCCTTGATTTTCAATGTGGATACAAGATTGCCCAACTCTGCAGTGTATCTACCGTCTCTAGTGACTCTTGTCTTTAGTTTTAAAAGATAAGGCAAAACAGCCACCCAGTTACCTCTCTACAATCTCACCCATCAAACATTTTAAACACTATTACAGTGTTCTGAGCAACATTATTGAGGCTGTATTATTTACTTTTCTAAAACTTAATTTTCTGGTATCTATCTTCCATGGGCATATCTGTGTTCCAAAGTGATTTCTAACTCATCAAATCGTGCAGCATTTTAATCTGCAAAACCAGTATTCCCAGTGGTCTCAGTCCTTACAAGCTATTTTTTCTGCTTCTCATACCCATCCGGCTTCCCCATGGATGACACCTTTTTGCAGGTCTAGCTAAATAGAATGATTTCTAGCAGCTAGATAGTAGCACAGGAGGAATCCCTTTCATTATGAAAACAGGTGTTTTGTTTAAATGTGACTTTGCTACAGCTTCAGTTCAAGCACAGTCATGAAGAAAAGCCTCTGAATCCCTTCTTACTTTTGTCTCCATGAGGATTTCCATGCTCCAGTTCACAGAGACTGCAGTAGTCTCAAAGCCAGTTGGCTCTGTAATCTTGGAATACTATGGCTGGATAGTCCAATGATCCAGGACATCAGTTTTGTGCTTGTTCCCTTCTATCATCAACTAACATACAAGCCTTGTTATGAAGTAATTGTGATTTAATTAACATTCATTTTCAGCTGTGCTCAGCTATAGATTAGACTATGGGCTTGGTTTCTTAGCTAAGCCTTCAACCTGCCATGACACTCCTGAGAGCAAACTCGTTCCATGGCAGCTCTGTTTAAGCACAAAGTAACTCTTTATATAAATTGTTTGAACTCTGATTAATGCAATGCACTAATGCTATTTTAATCCTTTAGGCACGTTTTTTTTTCTGAAAAAAAATACCCTTAAATTAAATTTAAATTAAAATGACAAAGAAAACATTTTGGCATATATAAGCATAAATCTTTTGAGTGATGTAAGCATTAGGTACAACTTAAAAGAGTTTTTCCCAGATCTGCTACCAGCTCTGTGAGATGGTATGAACTGCATTTGCTGTGCTTGAGACCCCGGTCAAGACAAAAAGTGATTTTGCCAGAGGAGGATGACAACATGTGGCCTGTGCAGATATTCTTTAAATAATTAATGCTCCTTATTTTAGTCTGCTTTATATTCTGTTCCATGCCATAAGATTGAATACAAAGTTTTATAGTACATGGGATATTTTCATTTTTGATGAGTAACTATTCTGGGGACTCCACAGTATATAAACTAGGGAGTTATGGAATGTGGCTGTTAGCCAGTATCGTGTATCTGCAATACTTAGGCATGCCTAGAGGAGTAAATACATTGAAAGGATGAAAGGGAGCCTGAATTTCACATGATCCTGTTTTGTGGCATAATATCATTCAACTAGGAGGTCTGAAGTTGAGGTATGACTCTTATAGGGAAATTCTATTGATTGTGGCCTCACTTTCCAGATACCAACCTAGTCTGGTTTTAAGGCAGTTATATTAACTTAACAAACATACTGTGTAGAGGACATTGCTCCAGATGAGCAGGATCAAAGGCCATATTCTAGTGATAATTAGTGCTCAAAAATACTAAGATGACCTATTTTTCAATGCTTTCCAGATTAAGATACAGAATAAAAGTATCATTTTTATAGATAATCACTGCTTAATTAAAAGAAGTGAGATAAGTCCATATGATATGCATAGAGCCTTTGCGCAGGTCCACAGTAGAAAAGAGGTATACCAATAAGGATGTCATTGTAGGGTCAGTGTCAGAGATTATTATATTCAGCAAGATAAGGGAACAAACATGAATTAAATAATTAAAAAACATCTCAAGTGTCAAATTAAACAATTTAAAACCATCATAAGATATTGCAATAATTTAATGCCATTAAAATCATAAGCAATGTAGACAAGTCAGATGCCAGACATAAAGATCCAGCAGCACCTGTTCAGCTGCACTTCAGATCTGTTTGTTTCATGGGTCCAAAAGCATAGACAGAAGCCCAGTAAGCCAGAGGACAGGGTCTGACCTTCTCTTCTGCAGTGACACTGCTTTGCTGACTTGCTGTAGCAGTTTCACTACCTTATGTTCCAGATAGCCAGGATCTTTTTCCCAGATGCTACTGGACACTGAGCTGCAGCTGGTGCACTGGCCACCAGCCACTTCTTCACCCCCTTCCTCTTTTTAAACTGAAAACGTCTTCTTTATGGATGGTGGGTTTATTTTTTATTTTCTTTTTTTAATGTTCTTAGACTCTGGTAACATCTGTTGTAAGTCTTATATATTTCTGTACAGTGTGAAGAGGTTATGCCTGCTCCATTTCTTCATTTAATCTCTTCACCCCAAAATGCGGACATGCAGAATGGAGTGAATTGCTGATTGTCACCACAAATGAGGCTGTGAAAATTAAATGACAGTATACTGATGGGTACTGAATTCCATAGACAGACATAGACCTACGTATATGCTTATGACTTGACTGAAGTTTCACTAGAGCTCTGAAAGAAAAATATCCTTTTCCTAACGTTGTATGACCTTCCCAGAACCAGAACATATGGATGTGAATGGCACTGTTGTGTTTGTTCCTGTGCAGGTTTTGATAGATTTTGTTAGAATTGTATTTGTTCACAAGTAAATAAAGCTGCAAGATTTATTTTGCTTTTGTCTGTACTCAGCTCTTGATGGTACTTTGTTTTGTAGGTTCTATTTTCAAATTCCTCCCTTTCAACATGCTAGCATCTCTTCCTTTTTAAACACTGAAGAAGTCTCATCCAGACTGTATGTTCAGCCTCTGTCCTGGGGCCAGAAGTCCTTTATCTATCCTTCATGACTCCTAGGGGGAAAAAACCTGAACATTAATCTTCCAAGAAGCTGAACTGGGTACCTGGCAGTGCATGCTGAAGCGTGTGTCTAGTGATCATCACTATCTCCGACTGCAGAGAAGGAAAAAATGGCTCTGTAAACTTTATCCTGATTTATACTCAGAAAAGATTGTCCTTGCAAAATAGAGACCATGCTTTTTTCAGTTGTTATTCTGCAAAATGTGTTCTTTATGAATGTATAAAATTGCAGGTAGTACTAATCATGAAATACAAGAGAAGGTAATTATGTTTGTCGTGTTACTTGTTTTCCTCCATCCCACAAGCCAAGACACAGGAGACAAGTACTTTAGCTCCATCTAGGAGGCAAAAAGTCTATTACTGTATCTACCTAAAACCAAATCCCACAGGTTTTCTCCTTTATAAAATGCATTTTAAAGACTCCAATGAATTAGTCTTGCTGTATCTCCCCGAGTCAGACTGCCATTTCTTTCATCACTTCTGTGGATGAAATTCTGCAGTGCAGAGAGCCTGAGTTTGCCCAGTGTAGCAACAGCCAAGTTTACATTTTAAATAGCTCAGTTGAGATAATGGAGATAACAGAAAACAAAAAACTACTTAGAATAAAGGAATTCATGCCTGAAAAATGTGAAATCAATTCTCATTACCTTATTGAAGGGGAAAGACCCATTTTAATGGAAACAGGGAATAAAGAATAAGAAGCAAATTTGGCCCTGAATGCCTCATTCAAGGTCACACAGAAAGTCAAGTATAGAGATGGAGTCACCTCCTGAAACACCTCTCACCAGCAGGTAATCCACTTCTTCACAGTTAATAGGAGTCTTTCAAGGAATCATGGAATCATTGAATGGTTTGGGTTGGAAGGGACCTTAAAGGTCCCTTAAATATTCAAACTAAGCAAATTCTCTTGCACAAAGAGATTATATTTTTAATTTCTATCAAATTTATTTTAGCAGTGTAGTGTCAGTACAAAGCTTTTACCTGCCTGATGTAGTTACATTGGAACATAAATGGTCTCTGACCATCAATATCCTGTTTCATGTTTCGCATGACAGTTTATCAATCTAGTCAGTCTATCATGAAATTAATCTCCCACTTTTATGGTAGCCATCCTGTTTGCTTCTTCATACACACTTTCACACTTTCTAACTACAAATACTCTCTGTTCCTCATACAACTAACTGAGTGTTCATCTTTTATAATTTTTTCATACTTAGCAAAAACTTAATTTTGCAACTTTTTCTGAGCTTTAAAAAGACCACTGAGCATCTCCATTTCTTTTCACTTTAGCTCTTTAGTGAACTAATCCAAATTGTATATAGTTTTTCTGCAAGCCTAGGAGTGTGTCTGCAGTTTTCTGATGTCTTCATTAAATGTAATACATAACTTCTGACATTAAACTCTGGCAGAGGCCAAAATAGGAATGTTACCACCTGCTGTCTAGTGTATTTTGTATAACAGTTCAGTTATGACTGCCTAATTTATTATCATCCTTTATATCATGCCTTCTGTATAAACACACACAGTGCCAAAATGTAATTCCCAAATTAAATAGGCATTTAAGGACCTGCCTAATTTTAAGAACTGCTACTGTCTCCTTGCTTTTCTTTTTTAAGCATCCCATTGCCCTGAAACCACAGTGTTTTGGAAACTCTGAGGAAACTTTGCTTTGCTAGATCATGCAACTGCAGTGGTCTTCCACTACACCTGAGTTCTCTCACTTGATAGCTTTACTCTGTTACTAGTTACTTCACTGAATGTGCAGGAGTTGTTTATGACTAGCAAAGATGGCAGGATGACTGGAATTGGTCTTTCAAGTTCTGATCTCTTCTCTGTCTCATGACTGTTCCAGGCTTCGCACCATCACTTCATTTTGGAAATTGCTTCTTTTCACAGCTATGCAGAAAGGAGAACATGCAAGAAAGTTAAATGTCTTATATTAATAAAACAGAAATTTGTATGTAAATGATAAAAAACCATTAATCTGGAGTAATGATACTGATTTCTTTGAAGCTCTTTCAAATTTTACAGTGACACCAGTAAGATAACAGTACCAGTGTAAATTCCACTGGCGGAAGCAAAAGTACGTTGGATAACGGACCTTTAATATCATTATTCTGTATAGACTTCACAAGATAAAGTTAAACAATATGCATCTAGAGAACAGTGATTGTAAATATAGTTTATATTCTAGAGTCTGTGGCTGCTTTGAATGCAATATATGTAGGACATGGCTGATAGAACCTATACACTACCTAAATAAAATGCATATAAATTCCTCAGGCCTGAGCATTGTTCTTTGCTGCAGCCAAAATAAGTGAATTCCAAAACATTTCAAGAGTTTCAAATTACTGCATTTATGTGAACAATAAAAGTTTAAAGATTCTGTAGGGTTTACATCAAGCCTCTGTTCTAAACTCCCTTCATGCAACTTAATGTATTTGTAGTCTGCAGGTTAAACTCTTCATTATAAAATATACAAAGGCATTTTATTGTCATCGTTTTTAACAATGCTACATCTTTGCATAATGAAAGTAACCAGGTGAAATCCATTATTAAGTTTTGTTTTCAATCACAGAACTGCAGACAACACCATATAACCACATAATTAAATTTCTTCTCACCAAAAACATTAAAATTTATATTGATGTTGGAACAATAAGATCACTTAACAACAATTTGTAACAAAAGCACTACTGTGGTACACTTTTTATTACAAAATATACAACTGCAAAAGGGGTAGAAGAGATTTAACTCTCTCTGTTGGTTTGCACATCAAGTATTTGATTTATTCACAAAATATAGTAAACAGGGACCTTGCTTGAAAGTTTTCAAACCACCAGTACCTAGACAATAAAAAGGGCTTGCTATCAAAAATGTGACTACGTAGCTTTGTTGTCTTCCCTCATTTGCTTTTTTGTCCAAGACTGGTTTAAATATCATAAGGTTTTGTTGGTTTTTGACTTTCATGCTACAGAGGTTGACATTTTTACAAGTTTCATTATGCATTTTTAATATCAGTATCCTTAAAAATACTGGTACACAATAGACTAAGATGCTCTTATATTTTGAGTAAATAGCCACTTTTTTATTTCTCAGAATTGCCATTTTACTTGTTTGTTCAGAAGATTAAATCTATCTATATAAATACAGCTTTCATACTTTTCTATGAGGAAGAGAGTTATGAAAAATTAGTAGAGACCAAATGAAATATTCTAGCAAGATTCAACCTATGGTTAAACATGTGCAGACACATTTAAATAGTAACAGCTAGATACATTTTAACTTATATTTAGTGGGGTTTTTTTTCCCTAGTCAGTAAATCTTTCAGTCTTTCAGATTTCCACTTCCAAAGAATTATCCTTTGACTTGTAAGGTTTGCTGCAAAAAAGCAGGATGTAGCCAGCATGGATGCCAAACTGATAAACAGAGGTATTAAGAATTAACAAATTATAATAAACTCAAGGGCACAGGACATATGCTGAGCAATCACTTTTCCAATGATGCCATAACATTTAAATTCATGCAGTACTATCTCACATGTAACTATCTATATGCTCAAAATGATCCAGTTTACTGGAACAGAATTACCAAGTATAAAGATGTTTGCAGTGAGGTACTGTACTTTTAAAACCATAGTTATATCTGTTACATTAATGCAAAATCATATCATTTCAGAACATTCACATAAATACATATTTTTCCACTTGTGATTTTTTGTATTTGTTAAATTTGATTGAGTTTACAAGTTACTTTTCAATCATTGTTTGATATAGTGTGTGCTAAGGTTTAGTTGTCTCCGTGATATATCTCTGGAATATTTACTGAAAATAATCAGCAAAATATTTGAAGATTTAATTCAAAGATATTTGAGGCTGCTACACAGATATTTAAATAGCTAAACTTTTTCAAAATTCAATGTTTTTCACTCAGTTGCATGCAGCCATGATTTCCATGATCTCTTTGTTTTCATTCCCATACCAGATCCCAAGATATTTTCCACAGGAAAAGTCAGCTGACATTCATTTCAGTGTTCATCAGTATTCATGCAAGCATTGAATTGAGTTGCTTTCAGGAGAACATATCTGGTCAGAGTGCTCATTTTCCTTAGCTTATACTTATGGGAGAAATGATAGACCATATTCTGTCTCCTCTGTGACAGCTACAGTGGAAAATTAGAATCAGGAGGTGTATTTGCTCTTCATCTTCTGCTACTTAATAGATCAGCTATCTGACCATTAAAGAAGGAATCTGAAGTCTGTTAGAAATTTTTAACCTTAGGGAAACAGAGACAGGGAAAACAGAAAGGATAACTACACCAGCCCATCTGACTCTGCATCACTTCACTACCAACAGCCATTGGGAGATGCCCAGATTCCCAGGACATCAGAATGCTCTTTGAACATTCATCACCCTGCAGGTAAAGAATTTCTTGATGACAAGGTGGATATGTATTTAATGAACCTTCACTTAATCTTTTCTCCTTGGAAATTCTAACAGCTTTATTTTGAGTCATATGAAATTTAGCATTTACATCTTTTCATCTCTTTCACAGGGACTTTCACTGCTTTCACCTGCACTGGGAAGAACTACCTGCTTTTTGGGAGAGGCCAGCCACCCTCTAGTTTTATTTGATGGCCCTTATTCTTTTGTTGGAAGACATTGTGAGCAATTTTTTTTTCTTGTCTGTATTTTAATCTCTCATATGAGTCAGGTTGTTCCACCTAATCCCCCTTCCTCCCAGTCACTTCAGTTGAGTCCTGAGGCCTGAAGGTGACAAAAGTAAATAAAACATCTATAAGGAGACACTCACTGCTGGAGTTGCAGGATTATGCAGAGCTTTATAATGCCAGAGAAGTTAAAGTGACAGGAAGCAAGCTGCAACACCTCTCTGCTCCAGCTGGTAGTTGAGAGCGGATGATGAGAAAACAGACACTGCGTCTTTTGGAGCAACAGTTTCCTATTCCACACGCATTCTGTGTTGTAGGCTGATTGTATTTGCCAGCTGCTCTTTTCATGTAGTAACAATAAACTTAATTTATAAAGATGCTATTTAGTATATTATCATTATCCCTAGCTCTTATTCCCCTTTTCTCTTTTCCCTCTTCCTCATTTACTTTAGCTATGAAGTCAAGAACTAATATCCAAAATCAATGCTTGCTTGTATCCCAATCAGTTGTGTGTTTTATATGCCCCAAAGACTGACAGTTTTAAAGAAACTTTAGTGTACTGAATCAGAATCAGTATTGCCTGCAGCAAAGTACTGCATCACTTCGTATGAAAATTAACCTGAAATCCACTGATCCCAAATGGCAAACAGCAACAATATTCTTCCTAGTGGGAATTCTAGTGTGAATGCTAATTACTACTCTAAGAACTAATAGCTGCTGGTTCCACTTGGATCTGAATATTTGTACCTTATTTTGCAACTGGTAAGATCAGATTTAATGAATTGAGAGTCTTGCAAATGATTTTAAGGGCCTAAGAAGAAATGTATTTCTTATGAATGTCGACAATTTTCATACTCTATGCAAAACTTTCCCCAGCTTTTCAAATAAAAAATTCCTTTATTTTTTAAGGTGTTGTAGCAGGGGAGAAAGGAATATGACCTGAAGGTTTTTATGTTTTTCATGGTCCTCTGACCTCAGCAATTGGAAAAGTATAGGGGATGGTGACTTTACTTCTGTCTGCACAGCTGAAGTGGGAATGAAAAGTTTCCATAGTTCACAGAAAGAAAGTCATTTGCTTTCATAAAAGAAAGGTTGTATAACAGACCTAGCTAAGTCAGAGCCAGGAAACACAGAGGTTGGACAAGTTGCTTAATTTTTAATTAAACATTCCATTACACAATGGCATAAAGTGCCAAAATCAATTTGTTTCTCAAAATGACTAAATTACTTCTAAAGTTCCTGGTTATTTGGTCATGAACCCAACTTCACAATTCATTATCTGGATAAACTACCTCCTTTGATGCATCTGAGTATAATTTCTTGGTACTGGGGGCTTTTTTCTGCATATAAATCTCTGACCTTATAAATAAGCAAATTTAAACATGACAGGTATATGGTGAGACAGAAGTTACCTTTTCCTCCATCAGAAAGCTTTTTGATAGTGGTTAAGTGTCACTGTCCTTGTGAAAACACATCTCAAACATCTTTAAAGAAACCTAATGTCAATAGAAAAGATCCAATGCACCTGCAGATGACTAAAGATTCCCGTTAGAGAGGACATCACTGTAAGCCCACATATATTCCCCAGTTATAGTACAGTGAATTCTTTGCTAAATTGATTGCTTTAGTTGGCTCTAGAGAGTCCAAGACTCAGTTTGTGTTAAATATTGTTGGTAAGAGCTTTTGGGTTTAGTGTCCTCTTTCACTCTTTTAACTCCCCATTACTTTTCTGTATCTGCAACCTAATTTCTTGAGAGCGGCTGAAGGGACACCATGCAGTCCTAACTGTGGGGTGAAGATGAAGTCCAGCATCATGTACTGATCACTGTACATAACTTGATCTGCTGTGAAGTTGTTCCCATCTCTTGTCTGAAACAGGAACATAGCATCCAGAATGATATTATTAATGATTCTTATTGCAAAACTGCTCATGATTTGCCAATTTCTATGGATACCTCATTAAATCCTTTTATTCTCCTGTTCAACCTCTTCAAAACTGCATGCATTGCCTACATGTTCCTGAAAATTAAGCTCTAAGTAGCATTCTCAATGGTGCACACAAAGTATGTGAGTTTTTTTGGGAGTTCTGTTTCATTTGGAACAGGATGCCCAAAAAAGTATTACAGTTTCCATCCATGGAGCTTTCCAAGATCTGACTGAAACAAGGTTGTGAGCAACCTGTTCAGACCTCAGTCAACCCTGCAGAAGATGGGACTAGACTCCTGAGATCACTCCAGCCTGAGTTGGAGTACTTTGTTCTACTACATCAGTTGTATTTAATCTAAAAGCTTCTGAAGCCTCTAACACCAAAATAAAACATGGTATATATCCCAACTAAGACTACTTATTTGTACAATTGCATCTCACTTAGCCTTAATCTTTCTACTGAAATAATGTAATTCTATAATTCATCTACCCATGACAACTAATAACAAATAGTCTGGAGCACACAACATGCTTCTTACCACCTACAGAGTTTCTGTAAAAGTTTTAGGAGGCAGAATTCTGTTCAAGGCTCCCATTTAGGTATCTAAGTGCACAGTATGTGTTGAAGTTTTAATTGCAGCCAAGGCAGTGAGTTAGTTGAATAAGCACCTTAATCAGGACTCGGTTGCCTCTATGTAGTCCCCTAGTGCCAGTTAAGACACACCAGAAAGTGCAAGATACCTACTGAGCGACACAGGTTATACAAGAATTGCTTTGCTCTTGAAAGGCAACCGAAAGCCAGATATTGCACTATACACCAACTGAAATGATGCTTGGCATCAATATCTAGGCAGGTGAACATCACTGTGGGTCTCTGCTGAAGGATTAGCTACGTTCTCCGCAACTGTACCTCCACTGACCCTTATGTGGAACGAGATATTTAATGTGTCTACAGACACCTATTAATTTAGATATTTTCATCTTAGATTGAAGCCCCGCACAGATAACCATCTCAAGATGGTTTTCATATTTATCATAGTTGATGAAGTACATCTTTGCCTGGGATGAGCATGTGAAGTATTCATAGGTTGATTAGTCTTTGGGGATGGTAGACAGAAATAACTGCAGAGACATGTTAATATGTTCTGCTTTTATTTTGTGATTTCTGAGCCACAGGAAATTAGTTTCTTGTAATGAGTTTGAAAGAATTAAAAGCAAATTTAAAAGTTTGGGGATTTTAAGAAAATCTATTTGCTTGGTGTAGGGGGTTTGCACAAATGAAAAATAGCCTTGATGCACAGGTTTTAATTTGACTTCTTTGGTAATTTCTTTCATTTTATCAGATTGTCAAATAGTAAGTGGAAATGATGTAGTCATCACTTCTTTCATAAACCTCGGGAGCAGGCTGGTGAAATACCTCCCTGACTTTGTTACGAGCATCCAAACACTCTGAAAGATTTGATGCTTATATTCCTGGGCAGGTATGTTTTGCTCACATTTGCCAGACACCTGCAGTTTACCTCCTCACATGTATGGCCTGTGAAAGGCATCACTTCTTCACAACTGACCAGCTGGTGGCAAGAGCCCCACATCTCCTTGTCCAGAGTCTGCTTTCCTGTTGTTTTGGCTGAATTCTTTACCCTTTTTCTGCTCATGTAGGCATGTGATTATTTGCACATCTCAGTTCTCAGTGTCCCAGAAATTATTTTATTTATAAAGCAACTAAACAAATAATATTTCACTTCTTGGTTTTCATATGGCAGCATGGAACTCCATTCCTCTGAAATGTCTGCTTAGCCTCCTGCTTTTTTTCTTGTTTCTGGGCTATCAAAAATTGATGTATTGGCATTCTCTTTTATCAATCAGGTTCTTAAGCTATTTTGCATTTAATTTATGATGTCATATTAGTATATAAGCACTTACAGAATGGAAAACTAAGGCAAAAGGAACAGCTGGGTAGCACTAACATTATGTTCACAGCACATATTTCCCTCCTAATAGGGCTGCTGTCCAGAATAATATTTTAAGTTTGGGTCCTCTGCTTGAAACTACAGAATTCAAGTCCAAAGCCACACTGGATATTTTTATAGCACTGTAAATTAGTAGACCTGGGTTGATGCTCTGCTGCTGCTGAGATACCCTGTCTACACCTATATGTACACTTATTTCTTTAAACAGGTTAGAGCACAGACCCAAGAACTATTTTCCTCACCATTCCTTTCTCAGCATTGGCCCTGACATGGCTGGTCATAACAGAGGTGTCCCAGCCCCAGCTCAGAAGGTAGTACATACTGTAGGTTCATCCCAGTGTAGTTCAGATGTGTCCGCCTCCTGGATTTGTGGAGATAAGAACTGAACTACATGTGTCTGCTGGCCTTCAGTGCATGCAATATCAGTCAATCCATGTTATTTACCTCTAGGCCTGCCAAAACCATTTCACCAGGAATCTCAACTAACAGATTGCTAATGATGTCAATAATGTCCTAGCACAGCCACAATGTGCTGGTAGCTCATGAGAGGTTCAGGCATGGACAACCAGAAATATTTGTTAATTCAGAAGAGAGGAGTGAGATCTGGATTTGGGAATTATGTTTCATAATTATGTCATTAAATTATTGCTAATCATCTCCTTTTATTGTTGTCTAATCTTATTGGTAATCATTAAACTGTTAATTTTAACTCTCCTTTTCACGGCCACATGGGGAGTATTTTCAGCCGCTTGTCAACGGTCAGTCATGAAAACTGCAAAAGCATTTGGTCAGTGTGGGAGAGAAGGGGTCACTCATTTTTAATATACAACCTGAGCATTTATCTTTTGGCCATGTGTGCAGTGGGAGATCAGAGGGAGGTTCTCAGACGGAGAAGTCCTTTTCTCCAAAGACTAATGTGAATGAGAGTGATAGGAAGAAATTCAAAGCAAGCCTGTAGTGACTCCAAACCAAGAGTGTTTGAAACAGGCTAGAATTAGCCCCTCTGCAGGGCTAACTCTAGCAGCGTGTATAGCTCCAGGGCAGGACTTGTCATACTCTGGTAGCTCCAGAGACACTGGCCCATCCAAGATCTGGTCATAGGGCATGACAGGACAGGCAATGAGGACTCTGACCCTGATGTGTCATGTCATTATACCAGGGCAGCACAGAGAAACTCAAGTGGTGCAATAGGACTACATGGTGATTTGCACAGGCTTGCTCTGAACCCTGACTAGAGGATTGCTCTCAGGAATCAATGGCTGGCTTCTAAAATTAAATTCAATATCTCTGTGAGAGCTTAACATTCCTCCACCTCTTCTGAGAAACTGTTCCAGTGTTTAATTTTCATCCTCAGGGAAATGGCCTGACTTCAACTTCTAGCAAAAGTGCTATCTCATGCTCTTTTCTGCAGGTCTGAAATATCTCTCCATTTCCTACACTGGGAACTATAAGGAGCCATTACTTGTTATGGACTAGTAACGTACATAGCTTCTCTGACTATCTAAATAGAACATGCTTTTCAAGCTTTACATCACAAGGCTTGCTTTTTTTTTTTTTTTCTGATTCTGTCCACTTTTAAGACTATCCTTTGAGCCTCTTGTGAGGGTTGAAGTGTAAGTATACAGTGGGTGTCAATTACATGCTAAGTCGCTGTTGCTGACCCTGAATTAGCTATTATGTTGTTTAGAAGCGATGCTTCATTTTACCCTTTTAATCATACCTAAATGTTAGAAATATATGAGTAGATGTAATCCAGACATTGTTTTTCCCCCCATTTTTAAAGATTGATTCCTAATGTATAATTCATTAAACTATATGTTCACAGACTTTTCTCGCCTCTTTCTTCAGGACCATTAAGTGTTATTTGTCTGAGTCACATGATGTCCTGACTTGAAACTGTTTCATCATGCCAGGTCACTTTTACTGTTCATAAAAAACAAATAAACAAAAATTTCTTTTCTACACATATAAATGTGAAGTCTTTATACTTCAGATGTTGCCCTGGGCTACAGACTTTCTTTTTTTTTTTTTTTTTTTTTTTTTTTTTTTTTTTTGAATATTTCTTTTTGCCATGTTGCCTAACAGGCTTAGAGGCATGCTTCAAAATGTAAATCAAAATAATTTCTGATTTTTTAATGTGGATATCAAGTGAAAAGTCAAACGTGATTACTATTTTGGTAAGAATTAAACTCTTTAATGCTAATTAAAATATTACTGACCAATCCAGTGACATGAAAAGTTCACAGGAAGAAAAAAAAATTAAGATATCAGATAAGTATCCTTTACATTGAGTTCACCAAAGCCATTACCAGTTGTCTTCCATACTTAATGAGCAGAGATGAAAGATTCATTTTAGTCTTAGTATGTGTATAGTATGACTGTAACATTTACAATGCTGAGTACACTGTAAGTCGTTTTCAGCAAGCAGCTCTACATTCAACTGCTTCCCAATCTATTATTATTACGGGATTATTTTGTCCCAGAAGCAGAACTTTGCACTTTTTTTGGTTGAATTTTGTGAGACTTCTTTTAGTCTCTTCAGTCCTCAAGCTTCTCAAATTTTCTCTGGATTAAAGCCCTTCAGTTCAGCTCTTCACCCTTAATTTATCAACACTTGCTAGCCTAATCGTGTTGATTCAGCAGGGTTTGCAGGCTGCCAGTTCCTTATTTCCTTCTTGTCTTTCAAGTAACTGGAAATAGATTGCAAGGAAACAGGCTCTAAGATCTTACCAGGAACTGAGATGAGGTTGATCAGCCTATTATTCCCAAGGTGCTTCCTATTTCTCATGAAGTTAAACATTACTTCACACTTTTTCCAGCTGGCAGGGAATTTCTTCAGTTGTCATCTACTTTCTGCAGATGCTAGTCTACCTCATAACAATGTGCTATTTCAACACTCTTGAAAGAATCTCATACAACTCCATGTATCTCACTACTACCAACTTCTCTAAGTAGCCCCTAACCCATTGCTCCCCACTGCCAGCTTTCCTTCTCTATCTCAGCAAGTTTGTAGAGACACCAAGCTGAGTGGTGCAGTTGACATGCCAGGAGGACCTGGACAAGATCAAGAAGTGGGCCAAGTACAAAGTGCCACATCTGGGTTGGGACAACCCCTGGCATCAGTAAAGGTTGGGGAATGAAGGGATTGAGAACAGTCATGCTGCTGAAAAGGACTTGGGTGTGTTGGTGGATGAGAAGCTGGACATGCACTCATAGCCTGGAAGACCAACCTGGGCTGCATCCAAAGCAGCATGGCCAGCAGGTTGAATGTTATTCTGCCCCTCTCCTCCACTCTGGTGACATCCCACCTAGAATACTCTGTCCAAGTCTGGGATTCTTAGCAGAGGAAAGACATGGACCTATTGGAGCAATTCCAGAGGAGACCATGAAGATGATCAACAGGGCTGGAGCACCTCACCTATGGAGACAGGCTGAGAGAATTGGGGATGTTCAGCCTTGTCCTAGTTCAGCAGGTGGGACCAGTTATCACTGTGTGGGGGTGATCAAAGCTATGTATTCCACCCCCCTCTATTCATTTCCTAAAAACAATGGACCATTTGCAGCAGCTGCCCAGAGAGTTGTTAGCACCTTCACACCCAGCCTGAGGGGGCATGGCTGCTAATGGGCCATCCACGATTCAACAATACCCCATGACTCAGAGTTAATCACCCATTGTGTGAGTCCCCACCCTGGGGGAGGGACTGGGTGCTTCCTGAAGGTACATAAGCGGGGGGTAAGAAGACCTCAGAGTCTTGTTAGATCTAGAGGAGCAGCAGGACATTGACAGGAGGAAACTATCAGTCTCAACCAGACCCCAGCCATCATCTGCTCCAACAGGTTCTTTACTTCCTTTTGCTTTAGACTTGGGGGAACCACGCGGGTCTCAGCACAAGGGCTAACAAACCCCTTGGGGCTTGTGCCCCGGGACACTGTGTTATACTGCTGGGTTTTGGTGAGTTGAAAGCAGTTTTCTCTTTGTGTTGGTGTATTTATTGTAATACCTTTCATTAAATTTTAATTCTGATTTATAATCCCTCTTGTGGTGGGTCCATTTTTCCTGCCGCTTTACCCTTAAACCAGCACAAGCCTGAAGTAGAGAAGGCTCTGGGGAGACCTTATTGTGGCCCTTCAGTAATTAAAGGGTACTTGTAAGAAAGCTGGGGACCCTTTTTAGGAGGGTCTGTTGCAACAGGACAAGGGCAAATGGTTTCAAACTAGAAAGGGTATATTTAGACTAGATATAAGGAAGCAATTTTTTACAGTGAGGGTGCTGAAACATTGGAATAAATTGCTCAGAGAGGTGTAGATGTCCCATCCCATCAAGTCAGGCTCTGAACACCCTAATCCAGTTGAAGATGTCCCTGCTCATTGCAAGGGGGCTGGACTAGATGACTTTTAAAGGTCCCTTCTAACCCAAACTATTTTATACACTATGATTCTGTGTTTGCTAACTGTACATGAGAAAGGTTGTAAGGCATTTTGGAATGTAAAGAATGAGACCAAAAAAAGTGTTGAGTAGTTCAGGTTTTTCTGTATGGTCCATTACTAAATCTTTTACCCCATGCAAAAAGGTGCCACATTTTCCTTGAATGTCCTCTTATTACTAGCACACCAGTAGATTCCTTTCTTCTTATCCTATATGTATCTAGTTAGCTTTATCTTCTTGCTTTTGTCCCAAAATACCTGAGTGATGCTTTTATGACCCTCCTTTGATGCCTCTCCTTTTTTTTTTCACTTCTTGTATGCGTCTGGAGCTATGTCCAGTCTGTACTCTTACTAATTCAGAGGGAAAGATGAATATGTGTTTGGTCATCTCAATGAAGGATTTTGGCCCCTGTGTGACAGACTAGATGCCAATATATCAAATAACCTCCAAATTATGCATATTTATTTGAGCCTTGAATAGCTGTAGCTGACAATAAAAGTGCTTCTTTCCATCAAAATTCTGTTTGGGAAAACCATCTTTGGCCCTTCTGGCATTAGTGCAGACACCCAAGAAAGCAATCAGTGCAGGAGATTACATGCCCCTTCTCCAAAGGCATTTATCAAGAGATATCCAGGGTAAGGCTCAATAATCTGAGAGGAATGTAATTCACTGCTGATGCATTTTTGACATGATAAAAGTAATAGAAAAATTAATACTAGATTTCCGATATCCTTCTGAATGTAGCACTGGTGTTTGTGATATCAAGTACAATTACCTCCACTGAAGACTCTAATTTTGCCTATTGGTATAACCCCTGCTTTTATCATTTCATCAGTATGATCTACTGGCCAAATATTAGCAACTCCAGCAGTGATGTTTCTTTTCTTTATCAATGAAGGCTCATATACAATTAAAAACATATTCTCCTGTCACATATTTTCTGTCTTCATATTCTCTTTTGGATTTTCATGGCTATCAATATATTTCATAGCTGATGTGTTTAGCAGGAGCTAATAGAAAATCAGTTTCTCTGTGTTTGTGAGAAAATGCCGACAGATGGGAAGAGAAAAGGAATGGCAAAAAGTACATAATGTTCTGTTGTTAGATCTCTCTAAATTAGTTTGGTAAAGGAAGAAAGAACAGCAATTTCTGCACTGATTAATTTCTTGTCAATAGAAGTGGAATTGCCATCAGTGCTTCCACACAAGGCCAACATAATTTTAAGTGCTATGGCAGTGCTATGTTGTAATGTTATTCATAAAAGGAAAATGACATTTCAGTTGATCACAGAATCTTCAGAGAAAATCACAGGTCTGTGGGAGTTTTGTTTGTTTGTTTTTCATTTTTATTTTTTCATTCCCTGTAAACTCATCCCAATTTGTAGAGTAAGAGCCTCAGGTTATGGTTGCCTTCACAGCTGACTCTTTGACTCAGCACTCAAATATATAAAATAAGTTTAAAATAAGGTAATCAAACTTGTTTTCATCCTTCCTTGCCAAAACAACACCTCTGTACTTGCCAAGGACAATAAAAGTGGTCCAGTCCCTGACCTTATTTCAGTGGCCCAGTCCCCTGCAGGTATTTTCCAGAAAGAAATTTTGGAGGCTTTAGATTACTGCTTTAGCCAACCTGTTCCAGAATTTCATCATCCTCACGTAAAAACTTTTTTTTTCTATGTTCAAGTGAAATTTCCTGTGTTTCCATTTGTGCTCATTGTTGTCCTTTCACTGAATACCAGCGAAAAAAGGCTGACTCCCTCTTCTTTGCAACTTCTCATCAGCTTTTTATATATCCCACCACACTGATGAGCCTTCTCTTCTCTAAACAATACCAGCTCTCTTGGCCTCTCCTTGAACAACAAACACTCCTGTCCCTTAACCATATTGATGGTCCTGAACTGGACCTGTTCCAGTATATCCATGTCTCTCATGTACTAGAGTGCCCAGGATTGGACACAGTACTTCAGATTTTACCTCACCAGAGCTGGCTTGATGAGACAGCACTCTGTCCCATTGTCCAGGTCATTAGTGACAGTGTTGGCCAATACTGGCCCTGGCATTGACCCCTGGAGTACACCACTGGTGACTGATGTATAAACATCCTGTTGCTGAACAATGTATCTCAGTTATGTAGCCCAAACTTCACTAGTATCTAGAAGAAGGTGTTACAGAAGTGTGGGATATCTTCTTAAAAACAAGATAAGGAACATTCACTGACCTTTTCTCATCTACTGAGCTGGTTATTTCATTGCAGAAGGCTATTGGGTTTGTCAGCAGGGGTCTCTCCTGTGTAAATTCATGGTGAGTGAACCAGCTTCTCGCACTTCATATGTTTGAAAATGTCTGCTCAGTCACATTCACAATGAACTGAGGTGAAGCTGCCCAGCCTGTACTTCCCCAGATCTTTCTTCTTGTCCTTTCTGAAGATAGGAAGTACATTTGCTCCCTTCCAGTCCCCAGTGTTGTCTCCTGATTGACCTTTCAAAGATGATTGAGACTGGTTTTATAGTAACATTGGCCAGCTTCCAAGTAATCATGATTTTATCACATGAGACCCTATAGTTTTTATATGTCCAGTTTGTTTAAATATTCTCTAACATGGTTCTTTTCCTCCAAGGATAAGTCTTCCTTGCTCCATATTTTCCCATTGGTTTTCAAGACCTGGGATAATTGAGGGCAGGTCTTACCAGTACAGATTGATAAAGTCAGTAGTCCTGCTCAGATTCAACTCCCCAGTTTCATATGCCTACAGCCTGATTTTTTAGAGTGCTAAGAAAGGGTAGTTCCACAAGTTTTAGACTGCAGTTTTTCACTCTGCAGATAGACATCTAAAATTCAACAATTCAACTTCTTTGCCAGAAGTGTTAATATTCCTGCCTACTCTCCTCAGTTAAACAAGGTCTCTCATGCTTCCAGGCCCCTGGTGCTTTACACCTCATTCTGAAGTGCTAAAAAGAGCTGTGCTGAAGAACACCAACCATCAAATGCACACCCCTGCTTTACTTTTTATGTGACAGCCTTTGCATACCAGAGAGGTGTACTCTGTACCTGTGCATCTGTAACTACTGATAAATTATAGAATTTTATAAGGAGACAAATAACAAAAAAAAGAAGACAAGACTAATATATTTATTCCAAGATCAACTCTTGAAGGCTTGATCCCACAGTTCATCCCTAATCAGTAGGCTGCATTCACAAGGGAATGCAGTTTGGAGGTGATTTCTGTATTCTGTACATTTTGTCCCGCTTGGATTTTCATTGTGGGTTAGATAGTTATAGAGAAAGTCTTGTGTTCCTAAATGAGATGCTCAAAGTTTGGTAGGTTGAACGTGGGACTTTCTCTTCCATTTTTTTAAGCACTGTAGCATAAGGTGGCTCAGAACACTAATAAAAACAGCTATTACAGCACCTGGATTATTTTTTTCTGGTCTGTTGTGCCTGGACAACTGGAAAATATTTCTCTGCAATTAAAGTAGAAGTGAATGAGGGTAAAATTATTCTTATATGTGATTGTTAATCTATGTATAATTTCTTGCAGGAATATATTAATAAAATCAGAAACAACAGTGAAAGAATCTCATAAAATGTAGGGACTTACCTTTTCCTATATTGTTCTGTGATAATTTCTTGCTGTAACTCTTCAGTATACACTACATTGACAGAGTATTAATTTTTGATTAAACAAGCATTTTGGAATTTGAGCCCAACATGATCTTAATTAAAGGTTGACATTTCCATTTTCCATAAAACCTTTCTGTAATTAGATCTATTGTAGAAGTAATTACTTTCCCTTTTTACTTATGTATGCAGAACCCTATAATTATTTCTAAATATAAAAATTGTGTGAACTATGTTTCTTGGAAATATTAGGGACTTTATTCCAAAAGTAATTTTGACTACACGTAAGTTATATGGTACCTTAATATTGATATTTGTTTATCAAATAACTTCCAAAAGGAAGAGTAATTATCTTGTAGAGTAACAGAATATTTAAAGATCAAAAATTTGCATTACAAAATTGACTGTGGTTATTGTTGAGAGTTGTTAGTAGTGGCCACCAACTCCAGCAGGTCTGCCTCATTACTTCATCCTGCCTGGCCACTGGAGCCCAGCCTTGTGAACCCAGAGACCTGGGGTTTCTGCCCAGACTGAGACATGTTGCTGCCCCTTTCCCTTTTCAGATTCACCCAGCAGGGAAGCTGAACACTTGTTCCAGATGCACAGAACACACACAGGACATGCACATGGTTGGCCACACAAAGATGCATGTACACATAGAACTCACATAAGAGAGAAGCACAGGGAGCACCATCCCCTCCTCCCATGGGGCTGGCAGAGACTGAAGGTCACTTGTGTGGGCACACACAAATCACTTTCCAGGCTCACAAGCACAGTTGCAGATTCTTTGATTACAGCATGGCCCTTCTGTCCATTTGATGCTCCTGCCAGGACCCCAGACCCTCTTACCCACTCACATTTGCCAACTGGTCTAGCTCAGTGTTTGCTGCAAAATGACTTACACACCCACGTGCTCATTGCATAGCACTCTACAACCACCCATCCCCATGGATTCCCTACATGCCTGATGTTCTTGCTTCAATACGAGGCATCCTATATGCTGGTGAGTCCAGCTTGGAGTTTGCTGTTGAATGACAGACGCATACTCCATGCACACCCATCTTGGGGGTGATACAGATAGTTGCCCGTTCACCCCAACCCGCACCAGACATATGAACTGTGAACCACGGTCCTGCTCCAGCCAGCGTTGAGCCCTTTGCTCACCTTACACCATGCCCCCAGTAGCTGGCACTCAGACTTTGCCTTCACCCATGTGGGACAGGGTGAGATCATGCAGAGGGCTAATTACTAAAGTATGTCATAAAAAGACAGGACAAATTGTAATGATCATCAACAGGGCTCCATCAGATAAGCATATTAATGGCTCCCTTTTACATGCAACTAGCCCCTTTTATACCCCTTTCTCTCAATTTCCTCCTCACTCCTCTCTGCTGCCCCTTCCCCTGCATATTCCCTCATCAGTGTGCATAGCTCCATCAACCGCCTCCCATCTTCACTCATCCTCAGGCTGGCAAAGTCCAGGTTTGCTTGCACTTTCTTGATAGCCCAATAACTACTGTGACTGACCAGGTTTGTTTCTTGTCTTTGTCTCTGTTATCTTTGTCTGTCAGGTTCTCTGTATGTTCTTGTTTATGACTTCCTTCTATTCTTATTTTCCCTTTTTGCATTGAAAAAGTCCTCAACCACGCACCTTAAATGAGAAGATGGTCTCTCCTTCTATACACCCTTGGAGTTTATTCCATGGGTTGGCTGGACCACATGTCTATTCTTTGCAGGATTCAAAAGGGAAGAGTTCTGAGTACTGAGTCAGAATTTAATTCTGCCACAAGGTATAATATTAATTATAATAGTGAAATGTGTTCAGTTTACTACTGCCAAGTGTTTTTTCTGTTTACAGACATGAAAGGAAGCCCCTAAATTGGAGAGCCTCCGATATTTAGATACAAAGTAATTAGAAGAAAAGTTCACATCACTCAAGTGGGGTTAATCTTTCTAGAGGCATCCTATCATCAGTGAATGAAGAAGTGCTTTCAGAAGGCTATTCAGGCTTACTCTTAACTCCCCTGCAGGAAATCCTTTCGCTTTCTGGAGAAGGAGCCTTGTAAGATTAACCATGTAAAAGACATTGTCAATGCTACCAGGTCAGTGTCAGCCACGGTGTCAGGGGGGAAGGGGAGAAAAAACCCACAAAAAACTCACAAAATCCCCATGTTTATTTGTCCTCCATGCTCTTCATTTGTATTACATCCCACATTTATCATGCCATACCCTGAGCAAAGGGCTGTGCAACTGGATATGAAGGGAAAACAATGCACCACAAGAAAGGTGAGAAAGAAGAAAATTGTGGGAAGAGAAATGAAATAAAAGTGAAGTGATGCCCAGTATTTGAGATATCAGAACCCCCAGAACTAAACAGTACCAGGGACCTAATCTGGGTTCTGGAAGGGTCTGTTTAGACTGACTGTAGAGTGTGAATCCTCACGTAATCCTAGCTACAGCCTTCATCAGCAGATGCTTCCGTATCTGTCAGTCTCCATGGCCTGGTTTCTCTCCTGAGGGAAGCAGGATTAGAGCACATTGGTGTATGCTTCACTTCTAATCAGCAGAGACTAATCTCAGGCTTCCCCCTTTCACATACCTTGACTCAATCTCAGAAGGAATCTCTGTCTTCACTAGGTGGGAAATTAATGATGATTCTGGAATATTTGCTCTCAGACAGTCCTGGAATCTTTGAATAATTCACACCTCTGCTGCTATTTCTTGCGTTACACCACAGGTTAAAGAGAACTGATGGTTGAGCTATAGAAGTTATGCTTGACTACATCTGTTGCTGTTAAGAAATATTGGTGAAAAAAATCAATTGTACCTCCGCTATATTTGCAATAAAGTTCTGATATCACAAAAAGAAAATTGTTTGTTACAAATTAATGTTTTATTTTTCATACTAGTCATTCATTCTTGCAAGGAATACTGTTATACATTTAAACTACATGCTTTTATTTTCAGAATCAACATTTAAGTACCTGTGACTACAGTCAAAATTAAAGTCCAAAACGTTGCTTTCAGTACCCAAAACTAACAATGAGTGAACTTACCAGGAGACTCTGTCACTTTGGCTATATAAGTGTCTAGTTTTTTTGTCTTGGGGCATGCTGCTAGTTTTTTCAATCTTGGACACTCAGTGCCATCTTTCCATGAGGATTCATCTGAAAACTGGTGAATGAAAGCTTATATCTATTGAGGGATCCCATATAGCATGCAATTAAAGAATATTCCTTAACACATGTTCACACGATCTGGCTATTCCAATAATAAATTTCCTGACATTTTTCTCTTTAAGGAATTGTTTTTACTCAACAACGAATTAGGAACTTTTGCCCTCTTTAGAATGAAACCTTATAACTGAGCTTCTTTTTGCCACGATATTGTCATAGAGACGGATTTTTCTCTTCTACAGTAAGCTGGGCCACTGTGCCAAAATAATTCATATCTTAGTGTATCAGAGTGCAGATGAACAGATAAGATGACCAGAGGAGAATGATGATGTTGCCTACTGCTTGAGGTCATCTAACATATGGAAACCATACCCTTTATCACCACTACCATTCATGCAGCTCTTCAACAACTCTTCAAAGAGTCGAGACTGTGGTTCATCAGTAGACGAAGGATGAATCTACATTAGTGCTTTCACTCATCTTGAGAAAACACTTTGCAAGACATTCTCTGAAGCTTCCTCATTGTGAGTGTGCTTTGATTCACATCATGCATACACAAACTGAAATTATTTTGAATGGAACTGAACTGGAAGGTGTGGTGTTCATAAGCTCCAAGTACTAGTGAGCATTCGGTCACAGGGACTAAACCATCCTATTCCTATAAAAATCCCTCTAAAACATTTATAGTGTGAATGTCAGATCCTCAGCACCAACTATTTTCCTTGTTGAATTTGGGTCTTATAGATTTCCCTGTTGTAATGTAGACAGATCAGAAATTACTGGCTTGATTGTCAAAATTCCAAGAGAGGTAGGCTTAACACCCTTTCATTTCCATGAGTTTCTTCTTGGATAACATTAGGCATTGTCCTGATTATAGTGACTGGGACCAGTTTGTCACTGTGTGGGTGTGGCCAGGACTTTGTATTCTACACCCTCTATGTCATTTCTCACGCACTGCTAACAATTGATCATTTGAAGCAGCTGCCCAGGGCACACCTGGCCCCTCAGACTACAAGCTGGGTGTTTAAGAACTCTGTGAGATAAGGAAGTTTTCCTGTCTTCAAACCAATGACTTAGGTGTAATAACTGCCCTCCAGGGAGGGGAGTCCTTAGCACCTTCACACCCAGCCTGAGGGGTCATGTATGCTAATGGGCCATCAAGGAGTATACCATGGCTCTTAGCGTAAATCAACCATTGTGAAACTCCTCACCCTGGGGGAGGTACTGGGCACTCCCATCTGAGCCTAAGCATATATAATCTTGGAGTTTGGGGACTTCTGGTACCACTTGTGGGATCCAGAGGAGGACCAGGACCTTAACAGGACTGTGATTGCTACTCTTGACCAGACTGTGACCATCATCCTCATCAACAGGTTTTCTCCTTCCTTTTACTTTGTACTCAGGGGGACCACGTGGTGCTCAGCTGGAGAGCTCCATTCTGTTCATGTCCCATCATGCTGGGTTGTACATCTACTTTTTGTGGGCCAGATGGATTTTTCCTCTGCATCATTGCACTTGTCATGATTGATTATTAAATAGTAATTCTGACTTGCAATCTCTCTGACTTGAGTTCATTTCTCTTGCTGGTTTACCTTTAAATCAGTACAGGCATCTTCTCAATTTGATTGTAGATTTTATCAGCTATCCAGAAACACAGAGACAGTGGGGCTTTGAAATTTAAGTTTCATGGGATAGGCTTAGCATATAAAAGCTGAAATTGACAAGGAGTCCAGGACAAATAATGGGTCCAGGATTTCAATTCATAACTCCTTAGAATGTATTTCTCCATTTTTAAAATAGTTATAGATTTGTTCTAGAATAGTTCTAGAATTGTTTTCCTGGTTCATCTCTGTAGCACAGGACTCACTTAAATGTTATTCTAAATCACTTCTAAATACATTGCATACATACAGAACATTTCTGTAAATTGTAGTCTATAAGTTAAATGGTAATAGGTAAGACAACAAATTAGTTGAACTGAGGTATTAACAACCCCACATAATATTAAATCTATTGTTTTATTATTAATTTCTGCATTTTGAAGAAAAGTTCATTCAAACACCAAAAGATTGGGGTTTTGATTGAATGCCAGAGTGAGGTCAGTGTATTTTTATCAAAGCCATGATTCATCCAGCTGTTGTCTCACTGCTTTCTTGTTCAGAGACTTCTCCCCTGTATTTATCTTGATATTAAACTGAAAGCAATAACCATAAGGCCCATTTCTTTATTTTTTCCAATCCCATTCTGTTAAGGCAGGATGACTTCAGTAAGTCTAATTTCTATCTATTCATAATTTAGCATAGACTTCTATTTATATTGATAAAATATGGACAGGAAAAGAACAGGAATTTTCCATGTCAACTTCCATTCACTAGTAATTCACTAGTCATTTTTGAGTCAAAATTGAGGAGTTACCTTTTAAGCAATTGGATTATATTCTGGTTTTGTTACCTAAATTTTGTCTGTAAAACTCAGCATTGAAATGAATAAGGAAGTGTACCTTCTGCTCTATCCATCTATCCTTATGCCTATATCTTTGTCTATGGCTATGCCTATATCTATATCTATCTCTGTCTATGGGTGTGTGTATGAATATATATAACATAATTCTTTGTGGTGTGTCACCTACGCATGCTACACAATCATTTATTTAATCACCAATAATCTAAAATTTAATGCCATTTTACCACTATAGACACAAAATCTAATCTCAGGTAGACAGTAGTGTTCTTAATGCGTATAAACCTTTGAATTGTAAAATTAATATTAAAAAGTCAGTTTTAACCAAATTTCCAGGGTTTAGTACCTGTAATGAAACACACTTCTCCTGTTCAAACAGGAGACAGGTGGCCTGGACAGAGATTTGGAGAGTATAACAGTGGATATTTCTGACTTCTGCAGTCTGCTTTAAACCAGTATTGGCTATGAGATCATTTTTGCCAATGTTGCAAACTCTACCTGCAAGTAGTAGGTGGATCCTCAGCCCTTAAAAGTTCAGTATTTCAAGGTTTCTTTGGCTAAAAATACTCAAGACTCTTACTCAACATTTCTGATTTATAGCTTATTTAATGTTTGAAAAATACAAATACACTTTCATTTTCTTCAGATCTGTAATTTTTAATATTAGAGGGTTTTTTCCCTTTTCCCTTATATGTACACCACAGCAGCAAGTTCAGTAAAATATATTTGAAGAGTACTATTCATTGATATTTGTATTATGTCAGAGTAGTGTTCAGAATTTTGTAGTTGCTAAGTTTGTTAATATGTAAGGATGTGTTATTTCTTTTCTACAATGCAAAATTGTGCTGTCATGCACATCCACATGTATTAAACTGAGCTCTGAGTTTTGGTCTTTGAATTCATTAATCTTCCTAGTAATTTGAACAATCTGAATAATCCAATATTTAAAATGACAAATGTGTTCTTTAATTACTAAGCATTAAAATCTGACTAAATTAATACTGGCATCCTACCTCTTTGGCATTACTGGAAGGATAATTCTACAGCCATGAAGGCATAAGATGTCTCCATTACCCTTGGGGCAAGAAGTGCAGTTCACAGAGGCACATAATTTTTGAGGCTGGAAGGGACCTCTGGAGCTGATCTAGTTCCATCCCCTGCTCAAAGCAGGGTCATGTAGAGCAGGTTGTCTGGAATATTATCTAATCATGTTTTTAATGTCTTCCAGAATGGAGACTTCAAACTAATTTTGGGCAGCCTGATCCAGTGCTTGATGACTCTGAGAGTAAAAATAAAAAAAATGTCTGTATTTCAGTGGAATTTCCTACATTTGAATCTGTGCCCATTGCTTTCTGTTCTTTCCCTTGATACCACTGAGAATGGTCTGGCTGCAACTTCTGTATTATCCCTGACCTACATTGATACATGTGTCTAAATCTTCTCTAATCTTTAACAATCCCAGCTCTCTCTGCCTTTCCTCATATAACAGGTGCTCCCATTCCTTAGTCATCAGTGTTTCTCACTGGACCCACAGCTGTATAACCATGTCTCTCCTGGACTAGGAATCCTAGGACTGGAAATAGCATTCCAAAGGTGTCTCATCAGATCTGAGCAGAGGGGAAGGATCATCTCCCTAGAACTAATGGCAATAGTCTTCCTAATGTGGCCAGGATGTCACTGGCTTGATTTGCCACAAGAAAGCCACATGGAACTGTTCCTTTCCAAGGGCATTTGACTTTTTGACACCCTTTTCCAACTACTACTTCTCCCATAGTCCTCCCTTCATTTCCTATAGAAGTCTAATGAGAACACAGCACTTCCCATTGACCTCTGTTACTCAGTTTCTCGGTTAAGCTTTTTGTGCTGTCTGCAGATCCAATAGCAAATAAGAGATGTGAGGCTTTTCCAAACTCAGTTCCTGCTCTTGGGAGACAAGCTGGGATGCAACTCTGCCTTCTTTTGATACTTCTTTCAGAGCAGGAGTCTTTTACCCACCCTTACCTGGGAAAAGGTGGAGCTTCCTTCTAACATCAGAGAAAAATTGTGCAGGTTTAGTATGCTAAGATGCATGTGCAATGCATAAATATGCTAAATGCAATGTTTTAATTCAAGTAGAATTTGAAGTTGCATCACTATGGAATTAATTTTGAAGCCTGTGTAGAGGAGGTAGCATGACACAGCTTATACCTTCTTGTCCACTGTTGCACCATTGACTTTGATGCACCGTGTTTTGTCCTTCTTAACTTGTCTTGGTGTAACTGCCATCTGACCCTGAATCTTCATTCTTCAAAACCACTTTTGCCAACTGCCAGTGCAGAAGTGAGGATAAGCCACTAATGACTCCCAGTCTAAGAGATACTGAAGTCTACAAATGACATGTCCTGGAACCTACAAGGTCAGAAAGAGTTCCTATGGTGTCCTAAGTCCAATTGCCTTCCTATTTGCCTTATTTAACACTTACAGTCCTAGTGAAACAACCAATGCAAGGACACCACACTATTTTTTCAGTTAATTTTAAGAGGCTGCAGTCTTCTCTGTCGGGCAAGAACATGCCTTCCCATGATATTTTTAGTGGGGATGTGGGCAACACCATTAAAATTCCCCAGACTCACATGGACAAAGTGATTTAAATGTTGATGATTGCAACAAAATTGCTTTTTATTTCTTGTGAATGTAAAATTCTCATAAGATTTGAAAATACAGTTCTAATTCTTAATTAATTGAACTAATTTGAACTGTAGAACACAGCTACCATGTGCATTTTAAAACTTCCATGTGCCAATGATGAGCTTGAGGGGTAGGGGGTGGGAGATGGAAGACATTCTGGAACTTAACAAGGATCCAAACGCCTTGCCAAAGACTGCATCCACAAACACCCTGTCTGTACTGTAGAATATTAGCCAATGCTGCCAGTGTCCAGGGTCTAATGTCCTTATGATGGATAAATAATATCTACCATTTAGTCTTCCACTCACCTTGAGGATCAGCTTTGCTCCTGCACAGTATGCATTTTCTTTGGTGTATTTTTGCATTAGTCTATCAAACTGTGTGCTTACCTACCAAGAGAAATATGGTTAGTATGTCAAGGAGTAACAAGGGTCTTTATTATTCTAGGCAAGCCTTGAATAAGTACAGTACCTAGAAATTGTAAATATGAACATGTCCTTGTTGAAATATCAGATCAAAAGCTGTTCTTAAAAAGGAAGTAACCTTGTCACAAGATGAAGGGAAAGAGAAGGGGAAATAGGAGAGTCATGTCCTTTCTCTGCAGTTTTGTCTGTTGTGGTTCATTGGATTTTTGAACTTCACTTTGTGCAACGGAAATGTGTATCTTACAGATGGCCAGAAAAAAAAATAGTGAAAATATTACATTACACTTATTTTCTTTCCTTCATATTTGTGATTATGTCACTGGATAAGAGGGAATTGATTTTTGTTCACTCAAATTAAGTCTCCTAGAATGGTGTTTATATGGACTGTGATCCCAAGTGTGACGTGGATTTAGAGTACCAGTTTGTAAGTGGGAGCATGAGCAAATGCTAAGTAAGTTTTGTTACAAGGTGAGTTGCTTTATTTTTGGGGTTTAATTATATACTTCTAATTGATAAAATTTTGTGTACAGAGAAGAGCATAAACTAGGACTGTAAGGGATATCCAGAGGTTTCCTGGTCCAGTACCATCCATGATCTGTTACTTTCACACTACTCCAGTCAAATTGCTCATCTATCTTGTAAACATTCTGAGATTTCATATCCTACTAAAATCTACTCCAGTGCTTCTCTAGCCTTACTGTAAGAACTTTTTCCCTAGTATCTGAATCTTCCTTGCTATAGACTAAATCTATTGTTCCTTGTTTTATTTTGAGTAAGAAAGAGTAGAAAAATAGATGTTTCTCTTCTGCTGCAGCTTTTTGTGTACTTGAATGCTCTTATAAAGTCTTCTCTAATCTACTTTTCTTCAGCCCAAATAACTTATTCAATCTTCCTTTTGGAGGGCACATATGCTAGCCCTTTTAATTGTTCTGCAGTTCTTTGGCTCTTCCCAAATCCATCATTTCTTAAACTATGATGCTCAAGAACTGAGTGTACCTCTCTAGGTGGCATTTTGCCAATAATAAAGAGAACAGGTCAATCATTTTTTTTGTTGCTTCTGTTTGTAACACTAGGCTAAAACTTTATCTTTTCTCACAGTAAGGGCAGGACATTTATTTATTCTTTGTTCATAAATTCCAAGCCCTATATTCAAGATCCAAGGCCAGTTAGTGTACTGTTTATTATTTCTTTTCTAAGAAAAAGATTCTTCACAGAATTGCACCCTATTTATTTTGGGTTATTTCTTTATTTTGTTGAGATCATTTTGGATTTTGATCTTCACTGCCAAAACTATAGGCCTCCCTCTGTCTGAAAAAATTTCCATCAGTATTTCTTAAGTCCTAGGAAAGAGACATGATCAGCAGGCTAATAAGTTTGACAGACTAGGAGACCAGGCCTGTTGGTGCTGCTGTCCTGGAGCTGGAGAAAGCAAGATTCTTCAGATGGAGGAAGCAAAGGAGAAGTTTAAATAACGATCCATATTCAATAAGGTTGGCCCTCCGCTTACCTCTTTTTCAAAGAATGATTATTTTTTTCTTTACTTCAAGGCACCTGGAATGAGGCTAAGACTTGATCTGTAAATTTCTGTTTCACTTAAACGTGCACCTTAGAGCTTCAGGGAGGAAACTGACCCCAAGGGGAGAGAAATTTCAGAAGCACATCCATACTGGTTTTGGGTGGCACAGAGTTAGTTTTCTTCACATCTAGTACGGGGCTAGGCTTTGGATTTGTGTTGGAAACAGCGTTGATAACACAGGAATATTTTTGTTACTAATGAGCAGCACTGACACAACGTCAAGACCTTTTCTGCCCCTCACACCACCCCACCAGCGAGGAGGCTGGGGGTGCATAGGAGATTGGGAGGGAATGGAATCCTCTCTCAGATTTATTTCTTAGAAAGTAATCAGGGCTTCAGTGACAATGTGATGATAGACACTAAACTTAAATTGAGTCATCACAAGATAATTCAATTCAGTAGAAAATTAATAAACAGAAAGATAAAGCTAAAATTTTCCCTTTTTTTTAGTAAGGAACATGCAATTTGAGTCTGTGTTATGAACCTTTAGCAACTTAAAAAGTGCTTTAAATTCCATCCCTTCTCTTTCTACCATCAGTCACAGGTTCCTGTCCCTTGCCTCTTCACCTCTTCATAGAAGTTGGAAATACCGTTACTTGTGCCTTTAAGTTGGTAATTTACTTTGCTTTATACTGGATCTGTAAAATGACACTATTAGGAAAAAAATATTTTTCTTGCTGTTAGAAGACTCACTGAAGTCAGCTGGGGTCACTGTTTAGAGGCTTAGCGGTAGCATGGCATAGGAATTTCTTTTAAGCTGAATATAAAACTTTGTGAGGGCTTGTAGCTAACATCAGGAAGAAAACACATTGAGACTCCAGGCCTACACAAAAGAAAAGCCATTTCATATAGAATATAGGAAATATATTCTAAAAGAATTAGGGAGAAAATAGAATGTAGTGAAGACAGCGGAGCTACATCTTTCAAACTGCAATGAAACACAAAATGTTTGTCCAAAAGCTGTAAAAAACAAATCAAATAGAAAGAATTAGAATTGGTCCTACACAAAGAACGAAGAAGATAATCTAGTATGATGCTGCAACAAAGGAGTATTGTCTTGGTTTCAACAGTCCTGGGGGTTTTTAAGTACTGGCCTGTTACTGGGAATAAGGCTACAGAAAGAGAAATACTGAATTTGAGGAACAAACACAAGAGTGCTGCATTCTGTAATCTCTCAACCCTGAAAAAAAGTAGCAAGTGAAATTATTACTTTTATAGTTATGACTTAGTAAATCACTCATTCTGGGATTTATGATGCATAACCACAGTATAAGGCACAGTCATGTAATGTCAAGTTTTTTGATCAAGGTTTAAAGGAAAGATGGCCTTCAGTGGATGTGGTTAGAGTTAAGCAAGTCCCCAAGCCACAAACCTGAGCACAAGCTCTAAAATTTGCTTACTCAAGATCCTGACCAGAATACTATGTCATGAGCCCATCTTTAATTTAAATTGGTCTCAAGAAGGGTTTAAGAAAGAAGGGAGCATGGATGGCCAGTGTGGCTAATTAAGGAGTATGAAGCAATAAATCAATAAGCACAAAATGATATCAAACCAAAAATTGGTCAGGAGAGAAAGGAGGAAGTATGACCACATAGAATAAATAAGCAATCTTAGGAATAGCCAAGTAAAAAGGAATCTTTCAAAAGGCATAGGCTAAACAATATTTCAAAGCTTTAAAACATTTTGGGTATGATTAGTGTCCTCTGGGACAGTGTCTTAGAGCCCTGTATTTGTTTGAAGTTACAAAAAAGCTTTCTGAAATATTCTGAGTTTTTGTTTATTCCTGATGGTTAGCTTTTCAATATTTTAGATTTTATGTCGGGTTTCTGGAGTTATTAAGCCTTTTTCTGAACACTTTTCAACTAGGTCACTCAAGAGGTTAAAGATGAGATCAATAACTAGCTCTCCATCCCACCATACTCCTAAGCATGCACAGCGCCTGATTTTGATCCTGCAGGAAACAAACTGACTAAGAATGTGCCAAGTGAAGCTGGGAAACTCTGAACTGCAAGATTTCTAGGTGATTTGTTTTGCTTGGGTTTTGTTGTTTTTTTTATATAAATGTCTACATTCTACATTAAAGTCACACAACAAGGATGTAAAATGTAATTCGTAGTGTTAAACATAGAGTTTGGTTTTAAAATAGCAAGCATCAAATGATCACTGTGAGCTGATCAGGAATATGTAGCAAAAAAACCCCAGGACTAGAAAATATATTGAGATAAGAAAATACTGAATAATATAAATGTTTTCAGCCTTGGAATGCATTTCTGTCTCATTGTTCAAAGTCTAAATTCCCCAGAAACTACTACAATCCCTCAGATCATTTATTTAATTCTAGATTGGCAACCCTTAGATGTCTGAAAAGGAAGCAGTTACTATATCAAGTTCTTTTTATCTAATGTTAGCTGACCATATTATGTGTTTCCAGGTATAATTCAAAGCAGTTCCCCAGCAATAATGATAGATTAAGGATGTGCTAAACTATAATGATATCTGTCTAATAGCCAAGGCTCAATGGATCCCCAACTGCTCTTCCTCTCTAACCACACATTAATGTATGGAAAAAGCCTGCTACAAAGTAGTCTAGTTTAATCAAAGTTAAGAGTTTTCTATGAAATCATCTGTTAGTCAAATTTCCACTTTTTATTGCATGTATATGCCAGTTATGACAGTCTTCCATTCCTTTATTTTCTAAAATAAGAGTAATTTTAAAACTAAAGGCGAGCATAACAAATGCCAGAAATGGCAGTTTTTTTCATTTCTTCGGAAAAAAACCATTATTTACAAGCATCGTGTTTTCATATATTACAGGTCACTGCTTAAAGTATGGAGGATTTCTTTGCTGTTTCTCATTCCTATTTTTATGGTGTTAATTTCAACAATGTATTCCATTAAGGAGGTGTGAGACAAGTAATAAAGAAATTAGTTGAAAATATCCAGATCATACTTTTTCACATATTCTCAAAGTTTATCCAATGTCATTCTTTAGTAATAGTTGTTACTGCCAGATTGTAGTATCATCGGCAGCCACACTATTTCTTCTATAAGGAAGTACTGACAGGACCTTTGATAGACAAAGCTTCTCCATTCCCATCTACATCTCTATACACACCTGTGGACATCTGGTAGACCTAAACAGGACATAAATAGAGCATTTACACAGAATTGTACTCAGAACAGCTTCAAATTTTTGTAGCGTAACTATAAAGGAAGGAAATTCTTCTCAGAGCAAACAGTGTACATTGAAAATATGACAGGATCAAATTACAAAATTATGGAACAAACCCCAAAGTGCTATTGAATACAAATAATCTAGCTCAAGAATCACTGGAAGATGGGAGATTATAGGCGAGAAGTATCATCATATACTTGTAATATTCTAGTACTTTTCCTGGGCATCTGCCAGCAACTGAGGAAGAACACCACACCAGAGGGACCTTTAGCTTGCCTCAGCACTGCTGTTTTGCTTCCACTGTACTGTGCAGACCCCAGGTGTGGCATTTAGCCACACATACATGATGTAATGTATACGTAATGTAAAGTCACTTTTTTACAGGCAATCAGCAGTATGCTAGCTGCAGGGATCAGCTATGGAACTTAACAAAATACATGAGCCTCTCTCCACCAAATTAGGTGATCCATCACTGTTAGCTGTATCCAAGGAGGGACCAGCTGTAATCCAGTGAGGTCAGAATGCCACACTAAAACAACCGATAAAATTTGCTTTCACTCATGTAATTCGTTCTGTTGGCATTTCTGGAATGTCTGGATATAAAAGAAAACAGAATTTGATTCTTGCTTTCATTTTGTGATTTGGGTTCCACGTGTGTGTTCTTTGAGATATTACATCATAAAACACAAGCAAAGAGTCCAAATTCTACACACCAGAGAATTACTACAATCACAAAAACAGATTCTGCCCTAAGGAGGGTTTATGTATTGCTAACACAGACAAGGCTTGTCAAGCTTCAGATGAATAAAATAGAAGTGTTTGTATAGAAATACATTTTAAATATGAAAAAAAAGAAAGCCAGGAAAATTAAAATGGAAAGAAAGATAATGAGGTAATGATAACCTTTCCCTTTTGGTTTCATTAAACATATACTTAGCCAATTTGCCAATTTAAAAGTTTCAAATAGCATAATGCACATCAGAGAACATTGGTTAGGTCTCAAAAAAGGCCAGATATTAATTTTGTATTATATATGATGCTTCTGAAAATTTAAAGAAGGCAAATATATATATATGTATAGAGAGAGGATATTGAGGGTTTGGGTGTTTCTGGTTTTAGTTGTTGTTGTTTTATTTTGCAATTATTTTTTATTATATGGACATAATTGCCTGCCACCTACCTCTCTGTATTACCTTTAACACACTGTGCTAATGACACACTTTTGGGAAGTACACACTGAAACAAATATTACAGTTGTCACAGAGCCAATTATTTTTCCTCCCGTACTTCATATGAACAGCAGCTGTTTCTTGATATGAAAATTGGCATTGCTAAACACAAAGCATTGCGTCTGCTGAAAAACCAAGCAGATATATAAAGAATAAAAATAATCAATGTTTTGCAGGCATGTAATGTTTCAAATATTTAGCCAACTCTTCATTTTGCACCTATTTTATTTTCTGTTCCTTGCACACAATTTTTTTTAAGAAATATTTTTTCATTGTAGGTAATGCTCTACCTTCAGGGAACTGTCATGTTAGAGATCCATTCGAATGCATTATCAGTCATGAATATGTTTAAATCTGTACAACACATTCAAATTATTCACCGTTTTCTCCACCTGTTTATGGTAAAAGTTATCTCATGATTCAGTATTACAAGTTAACTACAGGCAAGAGCAACAAAGAAAAAAGAGATGAAAACCTCTGATGTAGATGTGAATACTGACTTTTCTTCTGTATTAGTCCTGAGTAATCTTGCATTTAGCTTTGCTCAGTTGACATTTCTTTTCTAGTCATTAAATTTGATGAAATATTTGATAAATAAAAGCTAGACAAAATACTGAGAAGAACAGATTGAAAATTCTTATATCAATATTAAATATAGGAGTATACTAATCAGGAAGAAAAATCCTGCAATACCTTGTACTCTATCAAAACAATTTTTAGCCTCCATGTATTAACAACATGAAGTCAAGGAACAAGTTATCAGCTAGGAGTATGCAGTACACATTACTTTGTAGTTTAAAGAATAGGTGTAAAATCATCAAATTCTATTAAGTTGGTTTATTGATGATAAGACATACAATTATCTTGTATAGTATTTTGTCTTTTATGCTAATTAAAATTTTATAAAATAACTGACTTCACTCATGCTCAAAAGACAGAATAATACTGCAGTGAACAAGTATGTCTAATGCTATATTGTCAGCTGTAACTAGTCAAATTCAAAACATAAGTAGTAGTAGAATGAAAGAGGAGAAAAAAATACTTGCCTGTCACAGTTTAGAGTCTTAGTTTAAAAAGACAAAAGTAAACTTAGACCTAGTTTCAAAGATTAAATTTGTATTCAATTACACTTAATGTGCAGCTTGTAGCTCTTTAATTCAAATATCCAAATCTCACCAACAGACTTGCATAATAGATAAATCATAAACCATAAAAAATTAACAGAAGAAACATTACCTTGGTATCTGTGGATTAAACTGAAGAGAATACACTTGTCTTGTACAGGACAGAGAAACAGATATTTCTAAAGTGGATTCATAAGTACATTGTCTTCTGTACTTTAATATGTTAGTAAACTTCCCCTAACTGAGAACCGGCTAGAAAGTCTAGAAAGTTTCCACCTATATTTTTGAGAATTATCTGAGTTATGTGTGTCAAGTTCAGCTTGGGGTTTAATGATTACGGTTCACAAAGTTCAAGATACAAGGTACACAATAACACTTTGTTTTTACTGGCCACCTATTCAAGCCTTATACTAGAACAAAACCGTCTTTCTACTTATCTTTAAGCAATTAAGAAACACACTAAAGTTGAAAACACGGGTTCTTCAAGTTCCTTCTATGATCAGGGAAGGCTTCCAGACAAGTCTAAGATTTCTGTTCTCTAGAGACTTTTCTGCCTTGCTATCTCTTTCCTCTCTGACCCTTAGGAGGATGATGTCTTATTTCCTACTAGGGTTCAACTGACTTGGATGTGTCAGCATCTAAATTGTTTTGGATAAATGTGATGGCCATGCCATAGATAAAGCACATGCCAAAAGAAGACTATCTATTAAACAGTATCTAGCATCTGTTTTCTGTCTTTAGAGGAATATATGTTAGCTAATTCTGTTGCTCCCAACATTTTTCTGCAGGTATCCTGCATTCAGTGTGTAGCCAAGGGACTTGCTAACTTTCATGCCCAGAGGATTTCTTCTTAACCCTTACAAAGTTAGGACTGTGTAAACAATGAGCCATTCAATTTCTGATTACTAGGAGTCCTAGTGTTATTAACTTTCAAGACAGACAGAAATCAGGAGAGTTTTGTGATAATGAACTTTTCCTAGGCCCCGTGCGTGCTCCAGGTATTGCTCTTATTCCCTCAATGACAGATGCCTACATGGCTTTCAGGGTCAGACAGATTTCCCAGGGTCTGTCTGCTGAGAGCTTGTGAAGCTCTTTAATAGCTAATAATTTGTGGGCATAGCAATCATGAAATGATGGAGTTTTCAAGTTTGGGACAAGTTAGGAGGAGTGCTATATATCTCCTATTCTCTATTTTTCTTTTTCTTCTCTTAATCTCCTTTCTTGAGATTTTGGGTGACTTGGGACTGAATGTGTTGTATTTTGCTAAGTTTCATGGGTTAGCATGTGCTAAGTCATGGTTTTGTGGAACACTTTATTTTGGTTGAATGTTACCCTTTAAACTGTTGCCAAGTTCTCTTATTTTTTAGAGTTCATCAGTAAAAGTACCCTCCAAGAAAACGTGTGCAGCTTTCCTCCCATGCAATCTCTCTTAAGGTGTTAAAAGAACCAAAGGCTCTTCTAAATTATTTAGAAGGCAAATTTTTCAGAGCCTTGTATGTTTTTTAGAGTAAAACTCCTTTGAGCTCATAGCTCGAGACTTGGAGTCTTACATTTTCTTGCATCATGACCAATCACGGGAAAAATGAGAGACATATAGATATTTCTTGTACTAAAAGGTGAATGGGTCTTCAATCAATAGACAATCACAAACTCAGTTTAAACAAAACATGCCTAGTTTAGCCTTCTGTCTTAAACACATGCACCAAAGGTAAAACTCTCACAGACTGACAGCTATAAAAATTAGCAAGACAACTCTTAAAAAATTTAGTCAAATATGAGAACCAGGACAGAGATGGGCTACACTTTGTGAGAGGTTTCCCTTTGACTGATTGCAACTGAAGAGACATTAAGACTCTTTGGAAGAATGCACACCCATGAGGAGAAAAAGACAGGATGAAAAACAGTCACGCACATGGTTCTAAGAAAAGTGCTCTGTCAGTGAAAAATTAACTGAGATGACCAGAGAAACTAAAAGCAAGGTCCTCCTCCTCTTGTGCTCAGGGAATACCGGTTTTGTGTGTAGGACAAAGAAAAATCCCATTTTTATCATTCATTTATTCTCAAAATGAAGACAGCCATGGGAGTTCCTGTCTACTGACTATTAGCTCAAAAAAGTAATGAATAATGGAAATCACAGAACTCTTACTAGGCTGTCTACAAAATCATTCACTAAAATATGTGATTGTCAGTCAGTGGAGAAAGCAAATTATTTAGCACATACTAGCAGACATGCTACAGCTTGAATCTTTTAGAAATACAATTCTGCTGCAGATGGCAGATTTACAAGGGTTATTTTTTATCATAGTTAAATGACAGCTTAACTATAAAGCTATATCACTTGAAATCAGGAGATCTTTTTTCCTCCAACAAAAGCATCTTAACCATTAACTACTTTAACTACTATTTTCAGATACTACTTACATATTGACAGAGGATCTGAGAAGTAATTTTTCTGCATGTCAGTACAAATGGAAGAGAAGGCCAGTTCCTAGACAGGAAAGTTTAAAAGAATTCTACATTGGGGATATGCTTAAAATTTTGTCAAGTTACATCTGTGTTGCCAAAGTAACAATGTCCAGATTATTTTTCCAGTCCCAAGGAGAACTGGCGTAATTTGGCTACATATGTATTGTTAAGTTGACTCCAAGACAGGAGGATTCTTAATTCTTGGACTATACTGGGAATATTCCTTTCTCTATGCTATCTACTGACATGCCCAGAATTGTTTAGGGGAGACATTATGTAGTAAAAACCAGGTCAAGAACAATTTTAGCCACTTTGTAATGTGGTTATTCAAGTTCCAGTGCCCTGACTCAGGCATTGGAACTGATGACAGTCTGAATAATTTTTGTCACAGAGAGTTCAGGTGAGATCTTTAATTTTTTAACCAATAGTTTCCTGTTCTAATGCTGTATCCTAATGTATGGAAGAGCTGTTATTTTCCAATGAAATGCAGTAATGTTTGATCTGAAATGTGCCTACCATCAGAACGCAGGAAACCTTTCAGATTTTTCTCACATAGAAACACATTGTAAGATTTCCATGAGTTGATGGAACTTCCTTAAATCTTTGTCTGTACTCTATCCAAGCACCTATAATCCAGGGAGGCATATTATTGCCTAACACAGAAGCTCTGTGGGTTGTGAATTTTTGCTGTCAGCCTAATATATAATCACTTCAGATTTCTTTTTTTTTCTTTTTAAACCTTTGTTGCCTCTTTTATAAATAATCACTCATAAAATAAAAATAGAGGACTTGCTTCCTGATTCACTCCAGAAAGTGTAAGCACCCTTGCAAGTATGCTCCTTTTTCAGGCTCTGTAGTCTTGCCCTTAAGGGAAGGTGAGGTGAGGGGGAGGAAATCTAAGCATGCTAAATGCAGTATGTACACCCTTCTAGTGCCTAGAGCTATCTGCTTTATGCTTAAGATGTGATTGTTAACTCTGATGTCTTTCTAAAAGTGAACAAATATTGGGGAAATAAATCTTTAATGGTTTAAATAAATCCAAAATGAACTAATGTTTTCTTTGCTGACTTTTTTTTTCCTTTTTTCACCCTTAAGGCATTCCCCATCGATTTTATCACCTAAAGTTTTTTATCCCAGAAATAAGGACTTTACTGGAATCAGCATCTATGCCAGTGCTTGATAACATGAGACCTTCCATGGCTGGTTTATTTAGCTCACATCTTTGTAAGAAGTATACTAGAATCCTTCAGCTAATTTGATAACACTCCCTTGTTTCCTGGGAGCAATATAAATGCAAAAATATGTGGGTTATCACACAGATTATAGTACTCCTTACTTACAGTGGAAACTACTGAAAATCTAATATTTTTCAAGTAGCTCCCTAGAAGTTTTGTGCCATCTCTTGTGTCACTGAAGAAAAACTTCTGAAATGGTTGGATAGGAACCTAAACCAATTGTCTTTAACTCAAAACATTTTGAAGGTTTCCTGATTTTTTAAGAAACATTTCAAGAAAAGGCAATTCATTGTGCTTAATTAGACCCACTGACACTTTCCTGCAATTCTAGTTTCTGGCTTTGAACAAGACGTGAGGCTATGAGCAAGTGAAAGAACTTAGAATGGCCCTAAGCTACCTCTTGCTTTAAGAACATTGGTGTAAGAAATCCTTGAGTTATAGTAGTTAAGCTGTCTAGTCATGCTCATGCATCCATGGAAATATTCCTGTGATACTGCACCACATACCTTTGTTCAAATACAAATAGTTCTTTGTGTTTCATTCAGAATGACATCAAACTTCCTGAGACCTCCTGACAGGAGCTGTTCAAACTATACCTGGGCTTGTGTCAGTGAATTGAAATGCAGTTTGGACATGGGTGTCCTGACTAAAGAGTAAAATAGTTAAGTAGTATCTATGTAATTGCTGGAGAATTGTGTCTGGAATACTAATTTATTGGTATAGACATAGCCTCACTTTCATGATAAATACCACTTGTTTACTCAGATGGAAGCTCCCAGAAAGGGCTGTGAGCTGCTGGCAATGGTCCTTGGCTGCCTGCCTTGAAGCACAGTGGTTTTCTGTACCAGCACTTATGATGTGTTACATTTAAACATCACCCCTGTGAGCACCTGACCTAGACATAGCTAAGTGACTCCTCCATGTTCCAAGGAGCCAAACTGAGCTTGGGAAAAAACTTAATAGGTGCTGATTAAGAGCAGCATCTGTTCAAGCTTTTCCAACAGCCTCCCCTGTGTGCAACCCTCAACAGGTATCCAGTACAGAGAATGGAGGCTTTGATTAACAGCTGAAATAACATGGCACAGTCATAGCTCTGCTGTGATCCACTGCTTCAAGGAAAGAATATACTTTCAGATGTAAAGAAGGTCAGATATAAAGAATATATTAAATTGCTCAGGCTTGTGTATGCCTCTTTGTAATGGGTCACATTACCACACTGGTCACAGTCCTGTAGTTCTCAGGTGCAAAGATCCAGTGTATAAGACATAAGATTTGAAATCAGGAGACATGAGTTTGATTTCCAGCAGTGTGAATGATTCTCTTTGGGTCATTAGAAAGGTCTGGACATCTCTATTTTCCTGTTTGCCCTCCCACATTTTTCTTTTGTGTCTGTTCCCACAGTAACTTCTTCAGAGATGACCAGTTTTCTTTTAATTCTGTTTATGTTTTCTAGGCTACTGTGGTTTTCTTTTAAGAGCTGCATTTTGGACTAAGAACAAGGCATTTTGTTCTAATTTTCAAGGGCTATGATTTATTACCTGTACTGCCTAATTTCTTTTAACTGAAAACTCAGTCCAAGCACAATGCATATAGTACTTGTCACAGAAAACATCAAAGGCACCTCTCCTCTTCCTGTTAAAATCTATCCTACGTAAGTAAACAGTGTGTGTTCTAGCAGAAAATAAATATTGACACAGCAACCTGTATATGGATGACAGGACCTGCAGCTGGAATCCACAGGAGACGTAACCAACAGTTCTCTGCTTACTTCTCAGCTCCTTGTAGGCCATGGCTTAACAATTATCAACCCAAGATCTGAGTGCTGCTAGGTCACCTGGCAGTACTGGCTGCACCCAGATGAAAAAGAAGTATATGAAAGTATGAATGTAGTTCTGATGATTCTGTAATACAATGTAGTGGGTTATTTATTAAAGTTTTATGCTAGCTCTGAAAAATTGATGATTCCTGACCTAGCTTAAAAACTCTCAAAAAAATTATGAGCGTGTTTGAACTAGCAGTGTTTGTACAGGCTGAGCCTTTCACATCAGGTGACTATGCCCGTTTTTATCTTCTCCAGTCCTGAAAGTGGATTTGCCATCACGTTAAGCCAACTAAGAAGGAAATACAGACCAGGTGGAAATGGGCATGGGCTACCTGGGGAACTATAGAGATATTGTCTAAGCATGTAGGGGTGGAGTAGGCAAAATCAAAGCTTAGCTGGAACTGAAACCGGTGAGGTCCATGAATGAAAATAAGAGTTTCTTAATGTACAGCAGCAGCAGAAAGGAAAATGAGAAAAGGGTGGTTTGCTGCTCAATGTGCTCACCTAATAGCAAAGGATGCAGAAAAGGCAAAATGACATTTTTCTCTTAGTCTTTTCTGGCAAGGTCTGCTCTCAGATCTCTTGCGTCTAGTAGCAGAGGTGTGTGCTTGTAACAGAGGAAGATACAGCTAAGGAATTCTTAAACAAATTCAGTTATTTGGGTTGGGATGAATCCAGTGATGCAAGAGGAACCAGCTAATTCCATTGACATTGACTGACTAATTTAATTTCTCTGTCATCTTTAAAAAATCATGACAATCAGGGAAGATTTCTGCTGACTGCAAAAATGAAAAATGTCACATCCATCTTCAAGAAGTGCAACAAGGAGGATCCAAGGACAAATGCACAAGCCAGGAACCTTCCTCTGGCTCACGTCAGCAGCGATAAACTCTTTTCTTGGAAAATGAATGGTGTCCTGAAAACTCTGTCTTGGAAATGGTTCCTGTCCTAGTTTAACCTCCAAACGATACTTGGGTATTGCATAGGTTTTGCTTAGTTTACTGTATGGATTTAGCCAGAACCAGCAGAGACATAGTCAAGGAGACCCAAAGCAAAGTAGTGTTGATGTAGCTAGCCTGTGACCCACTAACTCAGTGCCAGAAAACAGACCGACTCTAAGTAAAATTACAGATGTATTCATTACTTCACTTATTAGTTAAACACATGCGTAGGCACTACAAGACAAGGACAAAGAGAAGCAGGTTATAAATGCTTTGCTCACCTGAAGTCAACTTCTAATCAGCACAGCTTTTCTGAAGCTGCTCAACAACTGTTTAGCAGAACACATGGAGCAGAGGTGAACAACTGAAAGATGCTACCGTTGCTCTCTGGTACATCCCTATACGTGTGCTGTATTTTCCAGAAGCCTGTTCAGACAGCAATTCATACTAAAATGAAAATTATATTATTTGAGTACTGCAGATTTGAGTACTTTGTTAATCTTTGGTAACTCACATTTGATTTGCTTATTACTGCTTCAATATATGTTTACCTTACAATAAAAATACAAACAGAAGTACGCAGAGAAAATTCTATGTTTTTCAAAATTTATATAAATTCTGATAAAAAATGAAATTTTCTCAGCATTCAAGCTCAATATTGTTGCTTAAATGCAATTTTTTTTTTTATTTTATTTTTAACTGGCTATGACTGACTGTCCAGTAAAACATTATTCACAGAGCAAATCTGAAAATTAGGTTCAAAAACCGGTCACTAGGAGAGTTGTAGAACAATAATTTGGTGTATAATAACAGAAAATGCTGCAGCTTATAGACCAGCAAAGAATCTCTGTTTCTTAGGGCATGAGAAATACAATATTTGAAGAAAACAAATAATCAACAAACCATTTATGTAGGAAATGCACATCTTCAACTTCAGGCTGAAAGAAAAAGTATCAAAAGTCACAAAATACAGTACAGTACTACAGCAATACAGTACAACCCAACACTGTAATACTGCTTGCAATGGCATTGTGAGGGAACAGTTTCTGGCTAATGAATTAAATGCTAGTTTCCTAGGAGATGGATTGGTGTACAGGAGGCAGTGTGAGCCCTCTTCTCTGAGCATTTCTTGCTATCCAGTGTGCTCTCAACCAACAATAACAAGCTCAGTTAATGGATCTGGAAGTAGGAAACCTGTTTCTATGCAAATGCCTTGAATTACTGAAGAGCAATTTAGGACAGTTTCCAGTTTACTTTGCTAGCCTCTCATATTCTCTGTAAAAGGAGAGCTGAGTCAGACCCAAGTACAGACTTTAAGAATGAATGTATTACTAGAAGCCTGTGAGGTTATCTTGTCTGCATACACCACACAGAAACAATTTTCAGGGGGTTAATCTGCATATCTGGGTTGGAATATTTATGTTCTGAGGTGTATATTTATTCACCTTTTGCACTGATGCTTCAGCAGAAGGTGAAACCTGTTTTCTTAATTATCACAGAGGTTACAGTGTTATATTCAAGAAGAAATATACTTCCCTTAAATTGTTTTGAAGATGATAATGTAACACTCAGTTCAACTGTAATCATGTATTTTGCGCCCACGGGAGATGAACATTTTATCTGGAGACAATTGGTTTACTTATACTAAGATGAATTTGCAGAGAAGAGAAATTTAGCTCATCTTAAGGTGTGTCATTACTTTATTAATGGATTTCATAGTGTGTTAACTTATGGGCAATAGGATTTCCATGAAAAATATCAGAAATCTCACCTAATTTCTAATACAAGAGAGCTAAGCCAAACCTTTAGTTATAATAAGCAGTGACAAGCCTGGATATTCTTGTAGTCTCTATTCATGATGAGACCTTCTAAGGGGTAGCTAATTTTTTTGCTTTTATTAGTTCTAGAGTATAGTTTTACCCTGTTGGAAGAAAAGCTGCTAGACCTATTCTTTATTTCCCACTACTAGTTTCATTCAGTGATACCCTCTTGTGTCATAAGTTAGAACAGGAATGTGTAGTTTGCCTCCCTCTTACTGTTCACTTTTTGACACATTTTTACTTATATTTTTTCTGATTTGTTTCCTGTGGTACAATATTCTCATTTTGCAAAAACATTCTCATTGTGCTTATCATCCTCAACACCTTTTCATAAAGATCTTCAAAGCCTGCAGTGTGCTTTTTGAGTGATAGATTCACTAGCACTTCCAACAGGATTGCTGATGAAACACCACCACTGATCTAATGGTACTATATTCTTGCATTATTCTCCAAACTGTCCTTTCTCCTTGCACATACACATTAATTAGAGACCTTTGATGAACTTTAACAGCAAAGTAACTAATAATTTGGGGTACACTTACAACAGCTTGTTTTCCAGGGTAGAATCTCCAGCTCATGGTCCAACTCATTCTTTTCCTTTGTCAAGAACAATCAAAAATGAAGGAAGAGTTTACAAATCCTGTAACAAAATGCATATATCTTTACACAGATTATAAACCAACTCAGTTTGGGTATTTGTGGATGTGAGTAGATATACTGAAGCCAGAGTAATTTGTGGTTATTTTTACACAAAATGAATGATTAAGCAAATGTACAGGAAAGAGACAAAACAGCTAAAGGAAGGGACAGATTTTTCAAGTTCTGACATTTAGTTTGGATTTAGTGCACATAATCTGGACTCCAGTCAGTGCACAAGTGGCAGGATTTATGTAACATATAAATTCAGTTTCTCAACTTGCCATCACTCACCTCTTTCATTTATAACACCTTAAATTTTTGTTTTTACAGACATTCATAGTAAGGAAGTTCCATGAACTCAATTTGCAGATGAGCTAGAAGCTGGGGTTAAGTGATGACAGAGTTTTCTGTAAGTGATTGCAACCAACTCACTATGAAATGTATAAACATATGGAATCCTCATAAAATTCATTAAATACAGTCCTGCTTGTAGTGAAAATGCTAAGAGATCAGCCTCACAAGAAGTGGCCTTTGGACCTAAAGATTTGAAATCCAGAACAAAAAGTCACTAAAGAAATAGTAAGGAAAATTTGAGGAGATTTAAGCATTTAAAGAGGCAGGAAACTTGGAAGAAAAAAAGTGAATTATGCTTTTTCAAATAATACTTTCTTGAGCTCTGTTTATGCTTTGTCATGAAATATTTAGATTTTTAGTTGAAGATCTCAGTTAATCATGATCCAGTTAAACTTAAACTGAGACAAGGCTGCCTTGTTTGCAATCTGTTCTATAACAGCAAATGAAAAATGTGCAGCCAGTATAATTACATTTTAGAGGAGGAAAGAATTAACTGTATCAAAACCTGAAAGTTTTGTTTATAGCCTGAAGTCCTGCAAAAGTGGGTTATTTATCTTCACAAACACTGGAAGAATTGCACAGGCTGGGCTATCCCCACCTAAGTCTTAATGAAAGACTCCTATGGTTGCAGGTCTGCTATGGTCTCCAGGTTCATACTCATCACTCAATGCGGATTTAAGCACTGCCTCACACTTTCAGCTTCACAGGAAAATAAGTGTCTTTTTCCATGCTGGCACCCTAAAATGTAACCATAATGTGAGAGATTATAATAATCAGTTCACAGATATGACAGCTTGCACTTGCTTATAAACACAAGGAAAAGCAAGGACAGTGTCCGTGCTGGTGGGTTTCTAGTCCGATGGTCCAAACCATCAGTGATGTCTGCATTGCCATATACCTGAGCCCATGCAGGCCCCTGCCAACCCCAGTGAGGTGCTGCACAATAGGTGGGTAAGTCTACATATGTTTGGTCACAGGTCTGAGCCTTCCACAATTGCCTTCACCATGAGCAAAGACGATCCTTAAATGGCTCCTTCCTCCCGTAGATAATAGACTCTTCCTGCAAAGTGCACACGTCTTTACTTTAAGTCATAGATACAAACAGATTTTAAAAGTTGACAGAAATATAATTATCTGAGGCTGAAATGTTGTCAAGAAGCAAAAGGAAGAGAAAAATCTGCCCATAATAATGACTGGTGTTCTCAGACATGAGAACTGAAGCTAGGTTTGACTCCCAAAATGAGAGGTGACTTGGTTGAGATGAAAAAATATCTGTTTAATTCACTAAAAGGCTCATCTGATATTAAGGCTAGGCTGATTTCTGCAGTGTAATGTTGGTCTCTCTCTAGACATTTTAACATTTCTGTTTCTTTTTGGCATTTTTAGGCATTTCATTTTTTCTTCTTTTTGCAACCTGAATTATTGGTTTATGGTGTTTAACAGAGTAAATACCTGAGCTAGCCACTTTCTATTAGGACAAAGTATAATGAATAATGAATAGTACTGATAATAGCCTTTAATGCACAGCCAGTCAAAGTAAGTTACTGAAATATGCAACTGACAGCAAGAGATGAACACAGAAAGCAATATGCAATATTTGGGGAGCTGGAGAAGACCATTAAGGGTTCTAGTTTTAGTAATTCTGTAGCAAAGACATTTTTATTTTTGGCCCAGCATCATCTTACAGCTTGAACAATCAAGTTCTTCACTCTAATTTGGTGTTGTTTCAGACCTCTCTAACAATACCCCTAGTAAATATAGATTTTATAGATGCAGTAGCAAACTCCAGAATAAAAACAAATCAGTGCAGTCTATGCTCGCAAAACAGTGCACTTTCACCCTATAGACTGAAAGATTTTGGAGCACAAGTCTAATGAGGGGCAACTGAGGGAACTGGGGTTGTTTAGCCTGGAGAAAAGGAGGTCCAGGGGGAATGTTACTGCTCTCTAAAAATACTTGAAAAGATGTTGCATATAGGTGGGGATCAGTCTCTTCTTCCAGGTGACAAGCAACAGGATAAGAGAAAATGGCCTCAAGTTGCACCAGGAGAGGTTTAGATTGGATATTAGGAAAAAAATTCTTTACTGAAACGGTGAGAAAGCACTGGAACAGGTAGCTCAGGGAAGCAGTGGAATCACCACCCCTGGAAATGTTCAAAAAATGTGTAGATGTGATGCTTAGGGACATGGTTTAAATAGTGGACTTGACAGTGCTGAGTTAATAATTGGACTTGATGATCTTAAAAGTCTTTTCAAACCTTAATAATTCTGTAATTCTATGAGAAAATGTATAAGAAATTCTTTGTTTTCTTCAGAAATCGAATGCCATTATATCTTTAATTTCTGATGCAAAAAAACATGTTTTTCTATCACAAGCAGCCTTATAACAGTCAGGAAAATTACTGTGAAGTTCTGCACATTACAGTGCAAAGTAGTCTATAGCCACCTAAAAGGTCTTGTTACCATTTCACTGAATGAGTGAGAAAAATATTCATGCAGCAGTTCATTAAAAACAGGAGGAAAGTAAGTTCTTCCCCACTAACTAAATGAAATATTTGAAGAAAAAAAAAAAAACAACAACAAAGAAAAAACCACACCAAAAAACCACTAAAAATAAAAGCAGCATGAAATCATGCAGACCTAAACAGAACATGAAATCACACCTTAAGAAACAAAATGCTGAAGTGTGGACAATGGCATGGAAACAAAATATTTTGATGCTTTGTGAACTATCCTCATGACTAAATACTTCTCTTTTGTTCTCTGAAAATTTAACATTAAATTTGAAATCTCTTATTATACAACAGTAGCAAGAGATTATACAAAATCTTTGAGAAATATTCTCAGTGCCATACACAGGCCTAGAGAGATTGCAGAGTGTCAGTACGTGTCTGAGGAATGGCATAAAGAGCAAAGCCAGTTAATTAGGAACAGGGGAAACTTTAAGAAAAAATCAAACTGACAGGAGGGACATGGTCTATCCAAGGGAAAAGCAATCTACAGACGAAGCTTAAAATAAATATGAATGCATTTTTAAATTAGTGATCTGAAAGCCAATGTGCTGAAAAGTGCCCCATTTGAGATGACATCTGGTAGTGAAGTTACAGAATGTTTTACTCAAACAAAGTATAGAATATAGGGCAAACCAAACAAAATTCAAACAAGGGACAGAAAAAATAAAACAAAGACTGAATTAATAGGGCCTCATTTAAACATATCACAGATGATTTAGGGCCTGAATATAAAAGCTAACAAAGTTTTCTGTTGATGCTAAGTGGAGTAACAAAGATAAAATGATTGCTGAAATGGTGATAGTGTCAAGAAGGACTTGACTGAGGAAAAGACCATCACAAATGGTATGAAGAAAGTGGAAAGGGAAATATAGTAGTTTTTACAATGTATGAGCAACAAACCAAATAAAATTATCCAGGAACACTTTTAAATGTAGTAAAGGAGCAACACTGTAAGAAACCGTGGAAATTATTGCTTCTAGTTACAGTGGAATTCAGAGGTTCATATGGGCTCAGAAAACAATTATGCAAAATCATTGAAGAAAGCACATATAGACATATTCAATAGCCAGACATAATGACTTGCTTCTGGAAGCTTTTAACTTGCAGCTTGTTCTAAGATTGGAAGTTGTAATGATGGAAAGTATCAGTGCAAACTTGCCTTACGCTTATGTTCTCCTTCACTCATCTATTCCTGGAGACTGTCAGAGATGTAACACTGATTAGAGGGATCATTGGCCTCATGCCACATGGAAGGTTAGAGAAGAAAGTAAGAACCAGTTTGATGAAAGCAATAGCAGAGTATAGTACTTTTATTCTGGTTTTCTGTCAGTAGGTCAGTGAATCTGAATAAATACAGGTCATAGGCCTGTAATATATGTTGGTATCATTTAGCTTTGATAATACTGAAAGTGATGCATCCCTTGAGGCCGCCTTTGTCACTCTTTTGCTTCCCATTCTGAATCTTGTCTACTTAAAATGTACATTCTGCAGAATAGAGACTGCTCCTTGCAGCATGTTGTAAAGGGTAGATCCAGAACTCTAATCACCATGAAAACCTTTAGTATAAATATACCTTTAGTATAAATACAATGTTTTTTGTGCTAAATTTATTGGAAATGGCTTTATTTCCCTTAAAATAACCAAATTCTTTATTAAAAATGCTGTGTGCCTCTTCCTTCTTGTTCCTCGAATACTTAATATGAAAACATCTATCTTGTCTCATATCACACCAAAGACCTTCTGCTATTTCCAAGTGGGTCAGAAGCAGATGCTAGGAAAATTAATTTTAAGAAACATTTTCTATTTGGAGTTATATTTTCTCTGGCTTCAGAGGTCTTGAGTGCAATGTTGCATTCAAACTGCTTCATTTAACAGCTTTGATGGACTTGTAATAAATTTGTCTTAGCTTCTACAATGAGTTCCAATGTTCACATAAACATGAAGTTAAGAAGAGCTTGCTTTTTCTTTCTTACTAATTGAAACTTACTGACTGAAATTATCATTGGGCATGCCTTGTCTTACAAAAAAAGAATAAAGAGGCATCCCTCTCTCAGCTCCCATATACAATACAGTTTAGAGGCTTGTTCAGGAAAAGTGTTTTGTAATGTTGTTCTATCCAGGTTGGATTTGTGCCCTGATCATTAAATGTGTTTGCTTTTAAATATTTGTAGACTTGGTGGAGGAGAGAAGGCTGCACATGGAACACACTCATTTTCATATATCAAACCCACTTTTATTTCTAAAAAAAATAAAGAGTTTTATGCCTCCTTTTAGTATTTGGCTGTCAATAAGCAAATGGCCTAAGAAAATCACGGTGGAGCAGTGCAATTATATATATATATATATATATAATTTTTTTGTACCATCTTGGAAATTATATCTATAATATACAGGAACAATGTTGGGTAATTCTGTTCCCAGTTGCACAGCAGTTTTCACCAAGACTCAGATTCTCATACTGCTTTTGTTGCATCTGAATTTGCACAACTATGCAGTTTATTATTTAAATTTGTATTACAGCAGCATAACGCTACAGACATGAATTAAGCTACTTCGGATTTACATTAGAGTGAATAAGGCTAGAATCAGAATTTTTCACTTCAAATATTTTCTGCATTGATGGATATTAATAATAAAGATGTCATGAACTAACCAGCAGCTAATCTTTCTTATCTGATCACTGTTAGAAACAGAGCAAGTTATCCTAGCTTTGTCTCGTTTTAATGGTTCTAGTGAGCTAACAAATCAATATGGTGTTGCTGATATTCTTGCTGTATTTGGGTAATGGTACCTCAGCAAGCTTTTCCATTGTTTAAAACAGAATCCTACTTAACAGGATCCTGCTTTCTACATGCAAAGAGAAAAATGCCTGAGGTTGCCTAAAAATAGGTAATTGCTGGATGCTTCTCATATCACCAGCAGTTCAGACAATTCAGCAGCATGGTTGAATAATAGCTCTCATGTTTAAACTAGTTTTGAAACTTTAACCTACAATTCATTACTGAATTGATGCTAAGACAAGAACAGACCTAAACAAAATGTGGTCCTGCAAATGCATTCTATGATGGAGCATCATTATGTTAATTTATAAGGTTTGCTGATTAATTCATTCCTTTTCTAAAAAAATACAGTATACTTTTTTCTCTTTCTGATCCTTTACACATTACTGCCTGGTAGGTACTATTTTTATCATCCCAATGAACTTTATGGCTGCATAGTTTTCTAAACCTGGATTTTTCTTTGAGTCTTCCTCTCTTGCTCTTTTCTCTACTTGCTCATTTATCATCCTCACTAGTTGAGCCCACCTGCTTCTCAGGAACTACTTAGTGCTGCTACCAAGGAGCAGCACTTCCACCTTGAAGTATCATTAAAGGAGGAAAGATACCAAAGGGGCTTCACAGCCAAAGTCTGGAACTTGGCTCACCAGGATGACTCAAGCAGATAAACAGTAAGGCTGGTGGTTTTCTATTAAACTGTCATGTGGCATATTCCAAAAGAGACACAAGGGGACAGAGGAAAACAGTTCAATGAGAACAGTGAAAGGAAGACAGGAGGAAGGATGTGTTCACACAGTCTGTCTCTACTGCCAGCACAGCAGCCTGTTTCTCCTCAGTGAACTATGTTCATGTGGTTTTCTTCCCAAAACCAAAATCACCTGCTAAAATGTTCAGCAAAGGCAGAAAAGAAACTCCACAGCTCAGCTGCCTCTTAACCCAAGTTTTCAGAAATTTTAAAATTAATTCCCCTTTGATAAAAGGCTGCTAATTTAATATGCTATTTGACTAGTATGGAACTAATCCTCTGAATCAAATAGATTTTTAAATGAAAGGGCTAGTCTCTAAGAGAAGAGGAAAATGCCACCTATTTGAGTGATTAATAAAAATATAAGTCTGCAATAGAATTATTGTTATGGAGGGGGAAATGTGTTTGACAAAGTGATAAACTTGGATGCTGAATTAAGGTTGGTATGTTCCCTATGAATTTCACTTCCTGTGAGCTATCAGATGCAATAAAACATAAAATTCTGTTTGATTTATATTCATGTGGTCTAATATCATACACCAGGTGGCACTGAAAGCCATAAGACATATCTTCTAGGACTGGTAATTTAATTTCAGTATTTTTGTACTGGTGATGGAAAGTAATGGATTAGAAGAGATATCAATGTATGTGAACCTTTTAGCTAAATGAAGTACCAGACAGTACTCTCCTGAGATAAGGAGGCTGATAGATAAAACTGTGAATTTAAGCTTCTTTTAAGTGCCGTGTAGCTAATATATTCATTGTTTGTAGTACTTTGTAAAACCATGTTAAGCAGACTTTGAACCAAAAAAAAAAAAACAAACCAAAAAACCATTAACGAAATAAGAATTACATATTTTGAAACATTTACTGTACACTTGCATATGAAAGAAACAGATTTAAGCTGTTGCACTAGGCTTGATGCAAAGAATATAATTAAAAGAAAATATAAGACAGGACTAAAATTCATCAGGTGAATCTTTCTAACATATTTCAAAAATTAGAAAGCCAGAGGGGACTCCTATAATTATCTAGTCTGACCTCTTGCATACCACATCATGTGACTTTTCTGAATTAATTATCATTTCAGCTAGCACTTATCTTCTAGACAGGTATTTGATCTTGATTTTAAAATGTACAGCTAAAATAGCTCCATTTACAAAGCATTTCCTCAGTAGCAGTTTTGTACATGGTGAATATTTTCACTGAGTCAAGATTCACTCTTACTTTAAAACCTAATCTGTCTTCACAGGTATACTTATTTATATGATCAAGGATCACATTAAACTTTCTGGCTACAAATCCATGATGAGCATGTGTGTTTAGCTGATTACACCTGATCTTTGGATCACCTACCAGCTTCTTCAAGGTCACTGAATGATGAGTGTAACAGAACCAAGACCTGACAGGAGGAATGAACAGGCCCAGTGATGACTCTTTGTCTACCATTTCATTCTGAGATCTGTTAGCTAGCTCATTTTTAATCTCTATAATGTGTGCTATATTGATTTTTTTACCAGCCTGCTCCCTAATCAGAATATGCAGTATCAATCAAAGCAAATGTCTTACAGTACTCCAGGAATGCCAAATTTATGCATTTTATTAATCTGCACAATCAACTATTTATGCCTTTATCAATCAACTTCGTAATCTTGTTGGAAAAAAAAAGAGCCTTTAGGCATAATTTTCATAAATTCATATTGTTTCCTAACATTTGTAACTTTTTAATTCAACTCCTTAATATTCATAGAATGGCTTGGGTTGAAAGGGACCTTAAAGATCATCTAGTTCCAACCCCCCTGCCCTAGGCAAGGAACCTTCCATCAGATCAGGTTGCTCAAAGCCCCGTCCAACCTGGCCTTTAACACTTTCAAGGATGTGGCACTCACAGCTTCTCTGGGCAATCTGTTTTAGTGTGTCACTACCCTGACAGTAAAGACTTTTTTCCTAATATCTAATCTAACCTACTCTCTTTCAGTCTAAATCCATCCTCCTCTCCCTCCTTCCTACCACTACATACTCTTGTAAAAAGTCTGTCTCCCTCTTTCTTGTAGGCTCCCTTCAGGTACTGGAAGGTCACAATTAGGTCACCCACAGTCCATCTCTTTTCCAGGCTTAGCAATCCCAATTCCCTCAGCCTTTTCTCACAGGAAAGGTGCTCCATCCATCTAATCATCTTGATGGCTCTCCTCTGGACTTGCTCCCACAGGTCAATGTCCTTCCTGTGCTGGGGAAGGATTTAGCTGGATGTAGCACTCCAGGTGAGGTCATAATGGTGAGGGAGGAAGAAAAAAGTACTCTATGTCAAAAAAGACATTACCTGTTTCAGAAACATTTTGGAATATGAAACAAGCTGAAGCATGAATGAGGTTGTTACTGATTACCAAATGGTCATTCTCTAAGTCTCTTCGCCACTAACAAAGACCATGGCAAGCTCCTTAAATAAGTCTCTTTTTGTGTGCCAGGTAGACCTGCACTCCCACATTGTCAGGAGAGTTTAAACCACTTCTCAAAATTCATATCTCAACTGGTATAACATTAGATGTTTTCACTAGTTGCAGATCTTTTTTTCTTAAATCTTTGTTTATGATGTTTTTAAACTCCACCTTTCTCATTTATGTAAGAACGATGCTGATCCTACTTGTGTATCCACATATATCTCACTCTTTAATATTTTCAGACTGAAAGGTTCACTCAAATTCCATGTGGAACAGGAAAGAAATTTTTTTCTTTGTTTTACAGTAAACTAAAGCAAAGAGAGCAGGTCTATAGAAAAAGGAGCAGGTATTCCAGGTGTAAGTATGCCACACTGAACTTTGCAGGCAGTAGAGACTGCTCCACACCGATAAAGAACAATTGAGGAACCTGAAGTACTGCCTAGAGCTAAGCACTCTAAGCATAGTGTTAATGGATACCTGCCTCTTTATTATGTTTATGTGTTGGAAGCAGAGTTCCATTCTAACAGTTCCTCCATTCCTGTGGCAGTGCAGACTCTGCACTGAAATGCTTAACTGAGCAAGGTGTGCCATTTCACAATAGAAATGGTGCTTGTATCAGACTCATTAAATTGTTCAGATAGCAAGTGAACAGATTACCTGAATAAGAGGGGATTTTATCAGTCATGGGGGGGACAAGCTCAGACCTATCCCTTCTCCTTCAGGAAAGGTACTACTGGGTAAAGTATCAAAATAATTCAAGAAGCAATGACCAGAATCAAGGAATCTTATCACGCTGTTTAACTAGCACTTCTGTGTTCTCTTGAACTGCTCTTTGCTAGCCCAGCCCACTTCAGAATAGCTGAGGGACAGTTGCTATGCTGAGGTCCCAAACTGGATATTTGAAACAACCTCAGTGCACACATGTTAAAATCAAGCCTACAGCTCTCACGATCTTCAAATCCAATGACACCCCATGCTTGTTTGTTCAGCATTCCTAGGGATTTTTCCCACCAGGGTTAACTCCTGTTTTAACCCCATACCAAGCCCAGCTTTCACAGTGGCACAGAGACAGCCTCATTAGCCACTGTTTTGTAAAGGCTCCTTTAACCCTGTGTTTCCTTTCACGACAGCCTTCCACAGCCTTTAATTTACAAATACTTTGAATATATCTGGAATCTAATGTAGAAAGAGAAGTGTCTGTGTGAGATAGGGTGGGAAACCCAGGGGAATGATTCAGAAGAGGATGGATAAGCTGGGAGCAGGGTTAGGGGAGGGATGAAGGACTGGTGGTGGGTTGTGGGGGGGGCCAGGATGGGGGTTGCGTGCAGAGATTCGGGGGTGTAGGGCGGTGCATGTGCATGGTTTGGGGAACAAAAATCGGCGGCGTCTGAAACGGACGTGACTTTTCCAGCCGGGTCTGGTGTACTCTGATACCTTTGGTATGCAACCCAACCTGACCAGCCTTTTCCCCGACCGGGCAGGGGGTTCAACCTCCCCCGCGGAGGCTGCACCCCCGGCCCGATCGAGGAAAAGGCTGATCAGGGCGGGTTTCGGACCGACGCGGATCCACAGCCTGTTCCCGCATTGGTTCCCGTAAGTTCCCGCGTCATTTTTCTCCCCACACCCCGCTTTTCGCACTGGCAACCACAAGCCTCGATGGACGGGCGAGAGAAAGCTCGGATGCTCTGAGAGGGTCTGGGTTTGGGTTTGTTGGGTTTTTTCCCCCAGCCCCGGGAATAACCACCAGGGATGTCCGGAATTCAATCCAAGGATGGTTCCCCTCCATGCAGGAACTGGACGAGCGGATCAGAACTAAACGAAACGCGGGAGGCTCTTTTAACCCCTTCCTCCGACTACGATGATGAGGAGTTCCTGCATTACCTCTGGAAGGAATATTTGCACCCCAAGGAATACGAATGGGCACTGATCGCTGGCTACATCGTCGTTTTCATCGTGGCTCTCGTCGGGAACGTCCTGGGTGAGTCGAGCTTCCCCAAACTTCCCGTTCCCCCTTCCCGAGATGGGTTTTGCACGGACGTTGGCTGAAAACCGGGGTGGGTTTCGCATTCCCCGCGGGAAACGCGGCTATCCCCAGCCGCGGGGGAAAGTTCAGGCTGCGCGGAAGGGGCCCTAAAATCCGCTCACCCCTGCACTGGCGAGGGGCTGTGGCGGCCGCTCGCTGCCGGGGCCGGGCGGGGGGAGCGGGGCCGGCACTGGGAGCGGGGCCGGCAGGGGGAGCGCACCGGANGGATCGGTGCAGGGCGCGGGATGAGGGGCCCGGGACGGGAACCCGCGGCTCCCCCTCCGCTGCCGGCAGCCGGGGGACGCGCATCCCGTGCCTCGGCTCCGGCGGGGACATGGGGCGGGGGCGAGGCAGTCCCTCCCGGGTGCTCATTGAGAGAGTGAGGCGGGGCGGGGCATCCCTCGGAGCCCGCCTCCGCCCGCTTCCCTTCCTCCTTGAAGGAGCCGACGTGGGCG
>VWZF01004336.1:1089012-1125640 GCA_013396755.1 Sclerurus mexicanus
CGACGGGGGGGCGGGGGGAGCTCGGCGGCAGCCTCGCAGGGAGGGAGGGTGCTGCTGCAGGGTGGTGGAGAGCCGAGGGCGAGAGGGACAGGGAGGGCACGGATGGACTAGGGGGGCGGACAGCGGGAGCGGGCGAGGCAGTGTGTGCGAGCAGCAAGGCGGGTCTGGCCGACGGCAGCCCGCCCGTCGCTCCCCGGCTCTCCCTCCTCCGCTCCCCCCAGCCCGGGTCTCTCTCCGGGCTGTAGGAAAAGGCGCTTGTGCCGGCACAGGGGAGCGTGTCCGCTCTGCCCGCCGCCGTGCCCGCCCAGGGGAGCGGGGCAGGCGCTGCTCCTCCGCATCTCCGCGTTCATGAATGGACGGTGTGGATGCGGGGAGCGGCTTCCTCCGGCAGCACCCGCTGAGCTGCATTCACGGCCATTGACATTCCCTGTGTCCATCCGTGATATTGCCATGAACGGAGCGCGCTGGGCCCCGCCCCGCCATACGGGTCTCTCATTCATGTTTTTCAGAAGGATTTGTGCGTGTTAGGGCTGTCACTGCAGGCTTCCCGAGGCAGGATGCAAATAAGATTGCAGTCAAAGACAACATTTTGAAAGGCTTTTTTTCTTGCAATAGACTGATGCTGTTCTTTTATTTTTTCCTTTTTTTTTTTTTTTCCCGGAACGGTGCGCTAAGTGCCTGTAAACATCTACTGTGCACGTTTGCTCTGTCCATTGCTTGGCAGCGAGCTTGACGGTCAGCCTAAAGATAAGATCCTGGCAAATTCGCTGTATTTTAAACTAGGAGGAAAACTGCCCTTCTCATTTTGAGCAAAGGCTGTTTTAGAACTACCTCTGCTTACCTGTTTGCCTCCACCCGTTCTGGAAACAAGCTGTCGTCTCGCCTGTAAAGGTTCAAGGTCAAATCTTCAGCTGTAGGAAGTTTTACCATATTTACACCTTTCCCCCCTGAAACCAGTAGGAGGAAAGCTTTCCTCTATATGCAGTGGCAAATAGAGGTGATATTGGTGCTGATGTGCAGCTATTCTTCCCTAGCATTTGTGTATGCTACCTTTTTGCTCACAAGGGAAACTTGCATCTGGCTGTCCACCATTCCTTTTCTTGGAATGTCACTTTTCATCCTCTGAAACCTTTCTCTCCAAGTTGTGCTACATGGTAGCAAATGTGATAGTTTCTTTTAAACGGACAGAGAAGTATCTGAATGCCTTTCTAGCCACCACTCTAAATCACAGTAAATCCTACAACAGATAATTCAGCTTTACAGATGGACTCAGTGATCTTCAAGGTCTTTTCCAACCTAAATGATTTTATGAGTCTTCTCAAGCTGTTTGCCCTTTAAACTGCCTTTATTTATGACACAGACCTTACCCACATAAAGCTGCTGGTCTGTTTATGGGCAAGGTGTTTGTGGGATTTGCAGGTGCAGGTGCTTGTTAGCTGAACAGTCTCATCTTTATTCAAGAAAGCTCACACTGCACTGATTGCAGCTCAGGTGATTCTGATGAGAGAAATGGTTGTGGTCTAGTGTTCTTTTCAGACATTTTTGTGAAACTCTCTTACTGCCAGTGAAATGTGATGTAGAACAGCACAAATGTTGTTGTCTCTGAGAAGCTGATTTCTCCTGCATATTCAAAGTTAATCTTGGATTTAGTCACATTCCTTCTTGAAGAAGAGCAGAAGTGTTTCTAAAGAGAGCTTTAGTGGCTAATAGTCCTTTATAGTATCATTCTTAATGAAGCATTGTCTTCCTTTGCTTATGTTTGACCAGTGTTGCAGGACTCATGTGGCATGTGAAGTGAATGCTTTTGTTCTATTTTGTCCATATCCTATTCAAATAGCACTTAAGCAATCAGGAAAGACCGTCCCCTTCCCTATGTGGTACATTATACTTCTGCATCTTATTTTGGTTTTTGCACTCACATAGGATTAAGAGTGTCCCAGAAATAACATCTGTACAAGTGGAAGGCACAGCACATCCCTCAGATATTACTAATAAACTGGATTGAAACATTCTGACAGTTAATTAACAACCAAGGGTAGAATCAGAAGCTTGAACTTTGATTGATGTCTACTGGGCTCTTGAGTGAGATGCACAACAGGAATCCTACTTATAGTAGCATATAACAAGGTCTGCAATGCTATTTAGCTTTCAATTTAATTAGGAGAGTTGACACACACTGTCTGAGCTGCTGCACAAACCAACTAAAGTAAAAACCATTAGCAAGTCTCTGCATTTAAGCGCAAGTCTCAGTATTTCATTCAAGTACTTCATGTCAATGATTCTCTTGTGTGCCCATGTTGGCTGCTCACCAGGGATTTCAGTGTAAGCCACTGAGAAGAAACAGATTTTAAGATGGCTTTAAGACATATTTACATGAACATTCAGAGAATATGAAATCCAGATGATAAGAGTACAATTTCTCCCTTTTTCTTCTTCACTCAGTCACTGTTTATCTCTGGAATAAGAATAGGTGTTGAGGGTAAGGACTTTCTATTTTGTACATAGGACCAGAAAATTTCTTTACCACTGCAGAGAAGACAACCTCTTGCAACTTCTTTGCACAGCTACTGCAAAGACAGGACTTATTCATGGAGAATGTATTTTGACTGTAAAGACCTTTCTCTTCTGTTTGAAAACACTGCATTAAAAACATTGCTTCAAAATAGAAAACTGGATAATTAAGGAAAGAAAGGTATTTTTAGAGTATATGAAGGTCTCTGGTTACTGATATTCCACACTGACCAATTGCAGCAGTTAATAACTGGGGTAAGACCGCATGAGATTAATAGGTAATATACAACTATGTATATTTAACTCCATTTATACATGCAAAAGAAAAAGGGGAATGGTCTTTGTTGAAGTTATTCATTCATATGGTCAGAATTTTTCTAATGAAATGGTTTTTCTTATGGAACATGCATTTATCAAAATCAAAATGTACAGCAGAGATCACTTGGTTTGATCAAAGACTGTAGGCAGAAAAAGCAATCATGTGGCATCCCACCAGCTGGGCCACTGGGCCTCTTGGCAGCCCTCCCCAGAGCTGGCAGGAGCTGAAATCTTTAGCACATACAGCTTGCCAATGCCAGCTTGAAAGTTCTCAGCGCTGCTGGCCTCCAAGGCTAAGAGACCATGCAGGACATCAGTGAGAAATTTCAGAAACTTTCTTTACTCATGCAATTTGGTGATACTCGTTTTTCTTTTGAACTTAGAATGAACCCAAATTTAATTGACAAAGAATTACTCTTTTCTGGATAGCTGTATTATTTGTTTTCTGTTTTACAGTAAATGCTAGTTGTGCTGAGATCCATAGAGAACCCAACTGCGGTTCTTTCTTCAAAGAGTTCATAGTCTGATTCATAGAGTTCAACAGCATCCATTTGATTTTTATTAGTGTAGTTTGATTTTTTTAGGGTTGGAGACGAAGAGGTTTGTGTATAGCTTTAACACCAGGGTCCTAGTCAATGCCTATCAGTAGGCAACACTCAAATGCTGCTCTGTTATCATTTTAAAGGTATCTGGTGAATACTGATGTCTAGGCACACATGCATGTGTTGGTAGAATTGGATGAGTCATGTATTCTCTTAAATGATCTTCATGAATCCTATTTAATTGCTGTAGATGAGGCATATTTAATTTAATCACATTTTAAATTATTACATTTCATTTTGTCCAGATTACTTGTAGAATCTGTCACTGAAAGGACTTTATGTTTCTAGTATCAGCATGAGAGTCACCTTTATCTGTTGGATGAATAATAACTAGAATGGCTTTATCATTGTTAGAATAATATCACATAGGAAATGATACAATATGTATACATTTTATCTACCTAACGTATAGAAAGTATTAACTCAATTTATGTAAGACTTAGAATATCAGCTGAAGTACAATGCTGCTTGCATAATACAGGGATTACTCACCATTTAAAAAAAAATGAAGGGTTTGGAATGTTTCTTTTTAAAGCATTGTTTATTTTCTGTGTTGCATGTCAAGTGAAGCCTTTGGGTTTTTAGGACATTAGCAACTGACTTAATTATGTGTCTGTCTCACAAGTGGAATTTCTCAAAGAGCTATGATGGACTGCTCCTCAGGGGAGGGAGAACTAGGAGCTGAGGGCAGCAGCAAGAATGACAGGGCAGTGTACTCACTAATATAGTCCCACAGTGTCCAAGAGCTTGATAGGTCTGGTGATGTTTACCAGGTTTCAGTCATCTCCCAGCAAGCACCAGATAAATCCATAATGATGAAGCAGGTCTGAATTTAAACCAGAAAGTCAAGTCAGTGGATGAGGATTACAATCAAACTTGGCAAGGCACAAGTATACTTGCAACATGGTCTTTTGCCTGAGCTAAGTGTGAGAGCCTGAGCTTAAATGCATCTCCGAGGCAAAGAGGTGACCCACAAAGGAGTACTCCCAAAGCTGCATTCCCAGCAGCCTGATCCCAGCTTACCTGTACCAGAGCTGACCTAGAGCATGGGTGACTAATCCCTGGGATTGCAGAGCATGGGGTTGCACTCAGCCCTGACAGAACTGTGCTCTGTCTACTGGTTCTTAGCACAGTAGGACTGCAAGGATTTTAGCCCAATTTGTGCAATATTATATTGACAATGAGGATTCATGATAGAGATTGTATAATATGCAAGATATTTGCTGAAGCATGCCACTAGCGTAGTGAATTGTATTTTCTTTGTATATCCTAAAGAAAAGGTACCCTTACGTCTACATTAGAAACAGATATGGACATGGATAGATTTTTCCTAGTACAACTCCATTTTACAGTGACTGACAGATGCTTTTTGAAGCATACTGTTTCAAAATTGCCCAGCATTTCAGCTGTGAAGCACACCTTGGTTTTAATGAATCATGCAGGTTGAACCAGTGAAGTGTGAAATTTTTTATCATGGAATTATGTACAGTATCACAGCTATATGGCTCTTCCATCTGTAACAGGAAGTGTGCATGAGGATTTTGTAGGCTTTTTATTCTTACTATGGATAGAAAAATAGTTATATCAATTATTATTGTGAAACATCTGGTCAATCAGTATAGCCAGCTCTGCAGAGATGACTGGCTTTGCCAATTAATACTGGTAATGATTTGCGTGGTGGGACATTCTAAAATCAACCTGCCTGTGTTAATCAATACAGCTACATTAGGAAAACTCTGTGATGGTACCTTTTACTTCCACAGCTGACTAAACCTGGCGTTTTGGGCAGTCTGTTTTTACAGCATAGCTGATCTACTGGTAATAACTCCCATTTCCATTAGATTGTTAATTACCTAAGATTATGTAATGCGACTGAGTTAGAAAATGAATCCTGTGCTAATTAGATGGTTGTGCTATTACTCCCAAATATGATCTGTAGAAATAACCTTCCAACACAGAATTCAGTTCTGTTCTTGTTTTCCTCTCTAGCCCCATAATAATAAGGTAGTGCCTAAAATGAAGAATTTTAGGCTGGAGAAATGTAGGCTGGAGAACATGAATAGTCCACAATCCTCAACTCTTAAGTCCTCTTAAAAGCTTCAGTACAATAAAACACTTGGTAGCTGGAAAACATCTCAGAAAATATACTGCTGCAAGCAAACTAGTGGCTGTAAATGTTTTATTTATGTAGACCAACATTGTCTCTTGTGGGTGACAGTTCCCCATTACTACATTTCAGTGAAACTGATATTCAATAAAGTACTTTGGGATTTCATATATTCTATGTAATTCAACTATATTTTTTACAGGTTTGGTATTTTAACTGAGGGATGGAACCTACTCATACATACTTGTTTATGTGTGATATATAGGGAGCATGACCTAACCACTTACTCCTTTTGTCATGTTTCTAAGAATTTCTTTGCATTCGTTGGCATATCTAGTGTTTCCTGTTGACAAGGACCTATCACCTCACTGGTAGGTCATGTAATTCCTTTGCCTAGGGTACTGTCTGTCTTTTCAGCTCTCGCATCACATATTCAAGGACACTTCTTATCTGCTGGGCATTGTTATCAGACTTTTTAAAATATTTCCTTTATAATAAACATTGTATTAAAGAGTGTATTTTTTGTGTGTCCTTCTTTCTATTACTCGTCAACATAAACCTGGTCTCATGTTGATCTCATTTCTGCAGATAAGGTTAGTTATGTAAAAATGAAGTAATGTGTGAGTTTAGAACTTAATAGCAGGTGAGAGATGGACAGGCTAACAAGTAGATATTATCTCCCTATTCGCAGAAGAGATCTTTTGTTCTCACTGCTGGTTTCAAAAACCCCTAATTAATTACCCTCTGCAATTTGGTTAAAGTGCTTCTCTCCTTTAACCAAGATCATCAATGAAGTTATTGAAAGACTCATGGGAAGCCTTCCTTAAACAAGTAAAATAGGCTTAATCTTAGGTACTTAATTTTTAGAGTCTTAAGTCAAAATAGGAGAATCCTTAGTCAGGAATAGTTCTTCATGAAGGTAGTTTTAATGACAGTGTTTCTCCTTCCAGCAGTATGCATTGATTCAGGGTTTCCAAAGGGACCCTAGCTCTCCAGAATTCAACTTGGTAGCCTATGAACAGACTTCCTTTCAACATGATTGTGTTGCTTGACACCCCACCACTCAGATCTTGATTCACAGCACATAACACCACTAAAAAAGAACATGAAGAATTCCATATGGAGAATCAATTCAATGTAAAGAGAAAACAATTTTTTGAGGGGATAGGAGGTAGAGGATAAATAATGTGTAATTCAAATCTATTTATCATATTTTTTTATCACTGTTAGAAAAATGTTGTGAAGGAGTAAAGCTTTTTAGAAACTTTCTGCCTCATGCATTTGAAGATGTTGAGGACCAGTGCTTATAATCACAGCATCAGTTCCAAATAGCTGCTGGATGATCATGTTATATTTTAGTCAAACAGTTTTGTGTTACTGAATTACCAAAGCAAAATAAAATCATTGAGATTTAGTATGAAAAATGATAATTCTTTGTTTACATCCATCTGGGATTAATTATTTATCAAATAATAGTGTCAATATCAAATAATATCAAATAAATAGTGTAATTCTTTTCCATATGGAAATGTCAGCTGTTGCTGGTTATGGAAATTACATTTCTATTTTGGCTAAAAAGTCACACTGAAAGATATTGAATAAGAGGTTGATAAGACTTCTGGAGTGTAAGGAAAATGATTTAGGGTTGACATGTGGAAAATAAATTGACAGCTGACCCAGCAGTCCACCAGCAGAAGGACTGCAGCACAGTGTTTAATACGCTCAAGACAGCATAAATCTTCCAAGGGGCAAGCAGCTGCACTTTATACCAGATGGAGCCTTTGTATTGTTTTCATATTCAGCTTGATACACAGTGAGCTGTGCTAATTGATTTAACAGCATTAAAGCCTCTAATTAAAATGCCTCGGGACACTAAACCAACAGGGACTAGACTAAATTTGTACATGAAAAATACCAATCTCATCATATCATCTTATTAGAGAGGGGTGTTTTTTTCTTCAAAAATATGAGGTAAAGCTTTCTTGATGGATTTCTAATAGCATTTGTCATCAGTTTTAACTTTGGTTTTAACTTTTTATGTTTCATCCTTGCTGGGACTTTCCTGCGAGGCTTTTTGGGAAGCGGGAGACCGTACACACTTGGAGGATGGGTTCCGAAACAAGCTTCGTTGTCGCAGAACTGTCCTCGCTGGGGGAATACCTCCTCAGGTTTTTCCGAACGCTGTCAGCCTGGAGACTCCGGCGGGTTTCCGAGCCTTCACTGACGCTGTGCGGCAGCGGAGGGAACAGCAAGCGCTCGGCTCGGAGTTCTGCCTGAGTCTGGCGGAGTAAAGGAAAACGCCAGCGGTGAGGTGGAGCTGGGAGAGTCAAATAGGCATTAAATAAGGAGCTGCTCCTTGTGAAAGCTGGCCTGCATGTCTGCACTTGCAGGAATAGCTCTAACTCTGAGAGGTTTCGTAAAACAAAAGCAAAAATACAGATAGAAAATAATAAAATACATTGGGCAGGTAATTAGGTTCCATTAGAGCACTAGCAGTCAGGAAAAGTATGCACAGCAGGAGAACATTTCTAAATTACTTTTTAAATTGCTCTCTTTTTTTTTCTTCTTTTTTTTAAATCTAATCCTCTTTTCTTCAATGCCTGTGTTAATATCACTTTCCGCACTTTCTTTCTCAGTCCCATTTATAGCCTGGAACATCAAAGGTTGCATAAAAGCGTTGCATATAGTGTTAAATGGAGGTTTTATTCAATTATTTTTACTTTTTCATAGATTTTTTATAGAGTTCTGAAGAGCTCAGTTTGGTCCACTGTACTGTGCCCCAGCTAAACAGGATACTGTTAATGCTGTGGTGTCTCTCAAGTTTTTTAGGAAGGCTGTTGCTGGCCTCGTCTTGTTTTTTATGACTTTGAAGTACTTTTTGGTAACATATACTCCCAGCTGAGAATCTTTGCTACCGTTCTCATCCTTGCTTCTCTTCTCCAGTTTGATTAGAAAGCCACAGCTGTCTGCTGTTTCCTTCTGGGTAGGCAGATGGCATTTCCACTCCATAGAGCTTCCTTTCTCTAGCATGTTTCTTGAGGCTTTATATGTGAGCTGAGTGCTTCCACTTCTCTACAGAACTACCTGAGTTGACAATGCATAATCAAAGCAGTGCGAGTAGAGAGTATATAATTTTTTTTTGTTCTAATACTTAATAAGCTATGCTGTATTCAGTGGCATAGTCAAGCTATTTTGCAACAGTTTTTAAACACAGGCTAGGGAATCTTCCTCAATGAGCTGCTAAAGAACTGGTATATCAATGAAGCTATTGTCCAAGGCTACTGAATAACCTTGTACTGTAATAAACTCAGAAAGACATTGGGTCTGTCAGGAATATATTGAACTAACTTTATGTCATTTAGGCCCTATTTGTATCTCTCTATTATTCTGTCCTATTCAAGTAAATCATAGAAAATCCTCATAGCTGTTTAGCCTTTCACTGAAATAAAACATTACCAATGCTTGCACAGGTTGAAAATAATACTGCAACCAGCAGAGGGCAATGAGGGGGAAGAAAGCTGACTTGGTTTTAAAATACTTCCTCTTCAGAGGCTTTTTTTCACACTCTCATTTTTTTTTTTATACATTCGTGGAATGGGTTTCTGCGATATTTAATTATTATGGTAGTATGTAAGCATGTTAATTAAGATGTTCTTGTGCAATGTGCCATGTGCCATAAAAAGAATGGAAAATGGTTTATGCTACAAAGAAGAGTTCAAAAGGGGAAGGACACGAGCATAAACAAAGAAATACAAAGTTACAAATTTTCTTGCATTTCTATGCCTGTAAACTGTTGAGTTTTTCCACTTTTCAGGTGTCTCTTTCCTCTATGTGTTAGAATTCAAAGGAATTCAGGGCTACTTTCTGTACACTGAGTTTCCTATATACTTCTAGACTCTGAGTAGCAAGGGGCATAGTCTTTTATATTGCTATGAGGAATAGCAATTATTGAAGTTCATCTAAACTACACCTGTGTTAAGCCAGTGTGATTTGTAAGGTTTAATAAAGAGCTGGGAATTAGGACTCCAAGTTTCTTATTCTGTGTCTCATTTACTGCATGGCCTTTAACAACTTCTGTTCTGCACTTCACTTTCTTTGTGCTGAAGATGAAAATGATAATATTTCTTAGCTCTCTGGGCTATCATGCAGTTTTAGTTGCTCATACTGACAGAAAGGTTTAAACCCAACATGCAAAATGCTATAAATTGATTTTTGACACAGTTAGTTGCCAGTGAGATTGACTTCACATTGTCAACTTAATGGACTTGTTTTACCAGAAATAATGTTTATGTTCAGTTGCTTTCCCTGGGTGAGTCAGCACAGGAGGGAGAATAGGCCTGGTCAGAGAGCATACATGTCTGCTTAAGCCTTGCACCTTTAGACACTGATATCCATGGCTGAAAACAATGCACTTGTCTGAATTGGGTAGAATGTAGGACTCTTGAAACCATAGCATGAGAAAAAAGTCTGAACTTCGAAACAACCTTTTATTCAATTTTTGCCTACTGATAAAAAAAGAAGTACAGAAAAACACTTCCATTTAATAACAACTTTTGACTAAGAACAAGACAGGACCATACTTTCAATGTGAATTGCATTCAAGACAAAGAACTAGTCATAAGTAAAAGCCTAAATCTTCAAATTTTTAGAATTGTTACAATTACTGAAAGTGAAATGATGTTTGCAATTTTTTTTCCCCAAGATTGCATTTCCAACTGCAAACAACATTCCGGAGGGGCAGCAATGTATTACTTTTCTGTTAGATGCTGCCTCTGCACTGTCAGATTACAAGTTATAATTGTAGTAACTGAGTGACAATGATAAAGCTCTGAATAGTTATGTTGTAATTATCATGCAATGCTATAGAAATAATTACTTTGCTAGGTAACTTAAATCATCTAAATGGGAAGAGAATAAAACTAATATGATGTTTCCTTTAAGCTTCTGATTTATAAGCCTTGTCTTTCAGATATCTGAGGCCACAGCTAAGAGAACATGAAATACTCAGGAAGAAAACAATAGAAGAAATATATATTGTGGGAGATTTTCTCCAAAACCAGTAGAAAAACAGTGAAGAGCTTTGTAGAGGGGTTTTCACTTGTATTTATGACAGTGTGATACATATATAACAAAAATGAAATTTATACAAGCTATAGAATCTGGAACTATCTCTACAACACACTAAAAGATATGAAGAACATATTTTGAGTCACAAGATGAATCTTGGAAGTCTATATCCTAAACATGTTGTTGATAAAATCACCTTGTTTCAAAGAAACTGAAGGCCACCTCTGGAGTCTCTCTGAAACCTCTCCCTTTCTCTTTGTCCTAAATTACCTTTAAATGCCTAAACGTAGCCCTCATGAAGAAGTAGTGTAGTCTCAGCTCCTCCCAAAGCTCTGGTAAAAACTCAAATGAGTGTTCTGTCAATTTTGCTTACTGCACTCTCACTAGACATGATTCAGTACGAAGAGTGTCCAGAGAGCAGAAACAAGGATGGTTGCAGATGTTCAAGAAATGACTGGGAATAAAAGATAAAGAGCTCTGAAGTTCTGAGGAAAGGTGTAACAACAATCTCTACATATGTGAAGCATTGCTGCTGAGAAAAATTCTTCTTTCTGCCTGTGTGCAGGGAAAAAAAGTAATAAATAGCAGCAAAATAAAAGTAGATTAGACATGAGATTTTTTTTTCTTCATAAGGAAGATAGTAAAACAGTGGAACACATTTGGAAGATGAGTGATATCTTCAAATATAACAGATGTAAAATGTAAACTTGCCAACAATGGCTCAGTTGTAGTCTTGTTGTAGTTCTGTTGGTCTAAAGATTTAAACAAGACAAGATTTGTGGAATGAAGTAATATATTTTATTAGATCGACAGATACAGTTGGAAGATAGACAGAAGCTTTCAGGCACATCATCCTTCTTAGGATCTAAAGAAGCATCTGATCTCAAGAGCTTATGTGCCTTAAAGTCTGTGCATTTTTTTCCAACTGTTTTAGCTAGTTTAATAAGAGAATTACTTAACTCTAGCTGATTCCATTTTAGATTTGGACAACATCTTGAGGACATTTTTAACTTGATATTTTAACATTCTGTGAACTGTTTAATATATCTAAATTAAGCATAGTGTTATATCCTAACAGATTAAGGAGACTTTGAATCTTCATCTGGACTTGCATGATGGATGCATTATTGTTTGGGGAAGACCCTTTGATGTGCAATGAGTTGTACTGTTTTCTTACAAGTAGTGCTGTGGTGTTTCTGGAAAATTTTGTGCAACAGATTTTAAAGAGCTTTTGGTGACTGAATCTAAAACATTCAAAAGCTTTTGGTTGCTACAGTCTTTCAGGGTTTGTCTTCCAAAATTGTTTTAAAAACTTGCTTTTAGGCTACTTTCTGAGACTTAATTTTGGCATTTTTAATTTAGTAGCTTGTGAATTCAGTGTAATGTTCTTAAAGGACTGATTTACTTCATTTCTAAAAGCCTTTCAATTTGAAAAAGAGAGACATAAAGCTTTAAAGGCACATCTTATAAAGTGTCTGCTATAGACAGCTTTTGATCATCATCAAAAAAGTACTGTATTTAATACTGCAAAAATTGCTTTCATTTACTTACCTCACATCACAGTCACTCAGAAATTGTTACAGATTCTCTGCAGATGCAATAGATATATTAAATCCAGTGAAATGTTTTATAAAATTATTGTTGTTTTGGTATAGTTTGCAAGATTCTGTGTTCTAGCAATTTGAATTAAACTATCATAAGAAAACAGATAGACTTGTAAAAATGTTGGTGTGTACTGCCACAGACTAGACCCAACAGATTAAGGATACATGAAGAAAGTTGTATGAATAGCTAGTGAAGATAAACTAGCAGAAAAATAAATTGCTTTATATATTGGATTATTTCCCACGCTGTTGTCAGTGGAAAGCTCTTCTTTGTGTACCAAGAATTTCCCTGCATTTGCTCTCTTGTTTCCACTGTAAAAGGAAACACATGGTTCTTATACAGAACTACATATTGAAATATTCTGTGTTAAACAAAGGATGCAAACATTTCCTTAATTCTGCAAAGCCAAATGTTTTCCTCTTAACACATTCCCTAACTCATCTTTCCCATTTCAGTTTGCGTTGCAGTGTGGAAGAACCATCACATGCGGACAGTTACCAACTATTTCATAGTGAATCTTTCTCTGGCTGACATTCTGGTCACAATTACTTGTCTTCCAGCAACTTTAGTTGTGGACATTACGGAAACGTGGTTCTTTGGGCAGACCCTCTGCAAAGTGATTCCCTACTTACAGGTATTGTTTTTCCATGTTTGGGTACATGTTACCCATGTTACGAAAATGAGAAAGAACAATAGCATCTTCCTAATAGTGATAATCAAAAAGAAGTCTATCCCTCATAGTGAAGTAGATATCTCATAGCACATGCTGAGATCTAAAAGACTGTCCCACTTCTGATTACGTTTATGCTTAATAAATGCTGGATTTGGACCATCTGATTGTTAGACTTGGGCAATACAATTTCTGCAACATTTGTCTGATGGTCTTTTGTGATCTTTTATAATAATTCAGAAGGGATATAAAGCAATAAAATGTCTGTAAATAGAAATAAAATTATTAATGTTCTCTGTGTGTGGATCTAAACAGCTACACAAGTGTCTAGAACAAAGAACCTGACTTCTGAAGGCAGTCTGGCACTTTTTTATGTGTTTAATGCTTTTGTATTCTTTAGAAATAGTCAAAGTATCCAAGTTCACTGGGAGCCTGATCAGATTGTTTGCCTTCAGAAATAATTGCCACCACTCCTTTACCAGTGAACTTAATTAGTTTTGAGATCATTTGCATCACAATGATTGACAAATACCTTTTCTAAGAATAGGTGATTGGTTGAACTGACTGGGCAAACTAGAATGACAAGTGCTTGGCCTTGTAGTCATTATAATTCAAAAGAATTAATCAGAACTGGGGATGTATGCAGGTGATCAGCCCTATGCCTCCAGCACAATTTATATTTTCAGCAGATACCTCTATGGCCGATGAGCCACATTATTAAGGGCAACAGTTTTCCAGCAGCTATGTCCTCTACTCGATACAATCAAAATGGCAAAATTTTTTTTCAAAGCTTCAATTCTAGTGCAAGAAAATCTGAAGAGTGAGTGAAATGATCACCTAACATACATAAGGAAAGAATAAAACTGAAATGATAGGCTATTTCCTATACTGAACAGGAGGTAAAATGTCTTAGTCAGCCTTAAGCTAAGTGTTGTCGGGGTCATTTTTAACTTCCATTGTTCCTGCGAAAAATAAAAGGCAAAATAATGGCATATATATGATGATCTCATTAATGTTCTAATGTTTTTAAAAGTAGTTTTTCAGGTAAAGTTTTGTGAATTCCCAGTTGATTAAATTTCCTATTTCAAAATTTGACTTTGCTACACCTACTCAATTTAGGTAGCACCCTAATCTTTGAATTGTCTTGTTGATTCTAGTAGAACTACAGCAGATGAGGATATCTGCTGTAATTCTCTAAGAAGTGATTTTAAAAGTAATCTTTTTCTGGGAATAATTTCTATTTAATAATTTGTGATAAAGACCTAACTGTTAAAAATAGAAATATTTTTTAAAACTCTGGGGAAAAATATGATAAATAATTTTTAAAGCTCTGAAAAAAACCCCTTTGTTTACATAATATTTCCTTTCCTTCAGACAGTTTCAGTCTCTGTGTCTGTACTAACACTCAGCTGCATTGCTTTGGATCGATGGTATGCAATTTGTCACCCTTTGATGTTTAAAAGCACAGCCAAGCGAGCAAGGAACAGCATTATAATTATCTGGATTGTGTCCTGCATCATAATGATTCCTCAGGCTATTGTTATGGAGTGCAGCAGTGTGTTCCCAGGATTAGCCAATAAAACCACCTTGTTCACAGTGTGTGATGAGCACTGGGGAGGTGAGTGTGTCATTGACCATACAAACTGAATTTGTACTGCTATTAAGTAATAAAAATGTCAGGGCATATTAGTGCAGTCAAATTGTATAAACATATTACAAAATGTTCTTAATTATATAATCTTTCCTAGAACTAGTGTTTTTCAAATACTGTGAAATTTCTGTGAATTTCTTTTGTGTCGCTGAGACTTAAAGTACATTTGAAATCAAATTTAAATGAATGAGGCTGACTTGTGTCTTGACCATGTTAATGCTTCCCAGAGGGTATAAATGTTCCCACCCTTAAATGCTTATGTTTATATAATTCTGTGACCATGGACATCACAGGTTTACAAAGACTTCAGTGTTTAGCCTTAGGAAATAACTATGCAAGAACAGAATTTCTGTTTACCTGATATATTGCTTTTCCTAATTGGTGGTATTTAACTAGTCTTTATAGATATCTCCTGGGAGTTCAATGCAAATTGCACGTCACTGCAGAGTTTACAGAGATGTCATTGATATGGGGTAGGGAGTTAACTTACAATTTGAAACTTGTCATGGACAAGATCATTTCAATAACTTGGTGAATGTAATCAGTTACAAATTAGTCTGTCCAAGACTCATTTGCCCTCATTTGTAATTCTGCCCTTCCAAATTAACTTTGAATCTAACATATTCTGTATTTGAATGCAACTTGTAAGAAACTGTAAGTGTTGTTGGGGAGTAACTACTTCTATTTTGTCTCCATTCAGCAAGTGGTGTGAGCCACCCACCGGAATGGGTAAGGCTTCACTCTGGTGGGCCTTGGCATACCTCCAATGCTAATAGAGTGTATGACTTACATGCTGTGGCTCTGACACTGGATATAATGACCATCAGTAATACCATTATTCACACACAGGAAAAGAAGCCAAGTTTGCCAAAACATATAACTAAAAGGTGCCTGTTTAATAGCCTTGAGTCAGACTAAAGCACAATCAGATTCTCTCCTCTTCTGGGAGAGAATCTGTAGAAGGTTCCAATCCTGTGACCAATTACGATAAAATACAACTGGATCACCTGTACTTAATTATTGTGATAAATTAGCTTAAGCAGCTTGAACTGCTGAGGGCTCTTCCATATGCTGTTATGAAAGTTCCTCCCCTGCTAATGGCTTTCACAGGGCCACCAGAGGATTAATGAGAAGACACTGGCTATCACAATCCCTGTTCTATATCTCCTTCACCCCAGTTAGTCCTCTGGGACAGGGCAAGAGGACAGAGATGGCCCTTAGCTAACTGGCAATCTTTGCTGACAAAGAGGTGCTGAAAGTTTGTAGGTTAGAGGAAGCCTCTTTTAAGCTGTGAGTATTGTAATGGCTGTTTCATTAGACAGGACAAATATGCTCTTTACTTCTAGTGTTCTTTTTTCACCTGTGAACAATTCTGTGTCCCTCTCTGCTGCTGGATGCTGCAGTATTTGTGTGACTATTTCATTCATAGCATTCACTCTAAGTACCCTTTTTGTCCACTCTTTTTGGCTGCAGAACTAATTATCCATGCCTTTATCATTTCCAGGTTAGTTCTGCAGCAAAGATTCTTTTAATCAGCCTAGGAAATGATGTGGTTAATTAATTGGGAAGTCAGGAGAGCATTTCATCAGGAAACATGATCTCAGAATTTCAAGATCTGTATTGGCCAATTTTGATTCCCAACAGGAAAGTCTCCCATTTGAACTACAGAGTCTGTAGTAGCCCTAGAACTGTTTAAAAGAGTGTCTCTAGTTCAGTGTTGTGCTGAAGTAGTTGCACAGATATAACTGAACTGAAGCACCAATCATAAAAACAACAACAATCACCAAAACCAACAAAACAAACAACAAAACTAAACAAAACAAACTTCCCCCCACCCACTGAAAGCAAAAAACCTGCATGTATTTGCAAGACTCCACTCCTCAGCAGTGTATTTGTCCAAAACAAGTTAACGCTGAGAGCCTTTGCTTGGATGTCTGGAGAAATAGAAAGGCAAATACTTGTGTATACAATGCAATCCTTTTTGTGTGCTGTTTCAGAAATGAAGTGCAAACACTTTTTTTTTAATTTTTATTTCTATTGAGCATAAAAAAATAATTTTACATTAAAAATGCATTGAACTTTTCTGAAATGGGAAGCTTTTCACTCCACTGGAAGATAACAATCCTATTTTTATTCTATTGCCTTTTTAATGAATTATTCTTCTAATGACAATGCACCATTACTGCTAGTTATTCTCCTGGTGCGTTTCAGATATCCATTAAAAATAATCCTCTCCACATTCTAAAAATAGCTTATCACAGTAGCTTGAAAGAAGAATCTTTATATGCATTAAATTACAAGTAGATTACCCAAATCATGGAGTTACTTAGTAAACATAGTGTTAACCATATTTTGTCAATGAGGATAAAACATATATAAGCACATCCCTTTCAGATTAAAGAGAAAAAAGTGCAATTGTAAAAATTGCTTCCATTCTATTGAAAATGTCTAAGGACTCTGACTTCAGCCAAAGCACAGAATATGCAGGTTTTCTACTGAAAAACGGGGTTTAAAATAACAAAGGCCCCCAAATGGAAGAACAAAACGATATGGTAACTGGGAAGCAGTCTGAAAAGATTGAAAAACTTCTTTAAAGCTGGAAGAAGAAATAAAGAGCTAATATTTTTAAAGAAAACAGTTGCGCTTTTGTTGGAGTTTGATTTGTCTTTTTTTGACTGTGGGAATATTGAGGGTCAAAGAAAGCTAAGTAGAGGAGGATGAAGGAGAAAGAAATCCATGTTGCTACAAATAACCTGTATTTGCAAAGAGAAAGTGGACATATAAATGCTGCACACAATCAAGAGACCCTGAGAAAATCCTGTAGGAGAGTCAGTTTAGAGGAAAGGGATTGTATTTGTGTGTTTACTGCTTTATTTAGGACTGCATATAATTCATGCTGTCTAAAATTAGGGTACATCTGATATAATCTTTGCAGAGCATCGTGTATACCAAAAGTCCCAAGGATGTTAAACTGTGAATTTTCAAGGTTGGGACAGCAAAAAGGGGATGCTGAACAACTGAAACATGAGGTGCTATGGAGGACTAACAGGAAGCCATGTCCAGGAAAATGTCAGAGATGCTAATGCAGGAGACAGTACTGTACCCTACCCAGACTTAGGACCAGCTGCTGAAGACCATAGAAGTCTGATGAGTGTCTGGAGAGAAGCTCTGATCAGCACTGTGACACTTGGGCTCCTTAACCGTGAACAAATAGTCACCTCCCTGACTAATAAGGTTTCAAGCATGCTGTTGGAGAGCTGCCAGGGACTGCAAATGGTGCAATAGTTCAGCCTAAAACAGGGCTCAATTTCTTTTTAATTGCTTCTGGCACTCCTGAATGTAAAATTCATTGCCAATTCCAGGCTGAGGGTTTTTCATTTTGAGTACTGTCTAATAACAATATTTTATTTGGGAATGCAGAAGGATCCAAAATGTGACCTATTCAGGCCCACTTATAAGGAGCCAGAGTTGGCCACATTTCTATAATAGTCTGTAATTGCTATGTGCTGAATTTGATGATAAAGTGCCAAAATAAGAGAAATGTATATTAAAATGAGTTCACCATGTGTCCAAGTCAGCTAAATTCATTCTGTTAGAGCTGTTCAAGAAAAGAGTGTTAGCCAAAGTGCATTAGCCAAGCCCTTTGCAAATGATAAAAAGAATATGGAGATAATCCTTTCGCAAAACTGGGCTGAATGAAAACAAAAGGAAGACTTTGTATTCCATTTCTTCTTAGGCTAATCATACAATAGTAAAAAAACACATTGTCTTAATACTGGAAGAGAAATAGCTGGAAATTGCTTTATTACAGGAAGCTTTATACATCCTGTTTATTGAAGTGTTCAGAATTTAGTGAAGAACTTGTGGAATGTTCTAATGCAGAAAGAAGTCAGAATATTTCTAATACTAAAATTATGCTTAATGTTATTGTGAATTGATGACTCAAGCATAATATATTAGATTTCAAAATGTAATTTTAGTATTAGCTAACCATAAGTACTCTGACATAGAAACATAGTTTGGAAGGGACTGCATTGTCTCGTCAAGTGTTCTTTACTATGGACACCTAACATCCCTATTAATTAAGCTTTATTCTAAAAATATACTATTTTTAGCTGCATTGCTTCTCCATTGGTAACTCCAAAACCTTACAGGTATCTTCCTGAGACTAGGGAACCTGGGAACTCTCTACTGTTGCCAGTAAATTTGATAGTCTTGTTTTTCCCTATTCTTAAAGAAGCTGTCAAGAGCACCAATTTCATTATACACCTATGGCTTAAGGGAATATTTCATTTGCTGGACATGTAAAACCTTTTGAGTCTGTTTTTTATTAGTTTCTTCATACATATATATATGTACACACACACAAATAAAGTAAAATTCTGGCAAAAATCGAGAAGCTATAGTTTCAACTACCTCCTGGCTTCATTGAATAACAATTTGGGCCAAAAAGGAAGCTTTAGAGAAGTTTAAAATTTGTTTGATAACCCCTGCAGGAGACAGAAAAAAAGCTTGTTTTAACATACTGATCTTTTATAAGGTGGGATAATCATACTGTATGAATGAAGCAGCCTAGGAATGCTGATCTCAACCCATCCAACCCCCATGACCACCTGCTTCCTTATGTTTCCTTCTCTCGTTTCACTAAAATAGCAGCCAGTGACATGAGAATTGTTATTTTATTCTTAAAGAGATGAGCTAGAGCTAATCTCCAACTAAGAGCAATCTTCCCCTGTCCTGAAGCCCATTAAGTGGCCATGGAAGGCAAAGACACTTTTCTCCTCTTCTGCTTGGCAGTAACAGGTTCAGCAGTCCCAGTCAGGCAGCTGATATATCACCAGGGCCATAGTCTGATTGATGTTCTCACTCAACGAGCCTGGAACTCTCTCACTTGATAAATGAATGGTATCCGAAGCCAGCCCTTCCTCCTTCTTGCTGCTGTGATTGTCAAACAGCTTTAAAGCTTTTCTTTGGCTTGAGAAGCTAAACAGAGTCATGCTTCTTAGGGAAAAGTTCTGTAAAGGGCTTTGCCCTGGATGGAGGAGGGACAGGTTTCCTTTGATGTTTAGCAGCTGGCAATTTCCAGGTGGATAAACTTCAAAGGCAAGTGTTAGGATCTTCCTCCAACCTGGTCCTCAGTTCTTTGTAGATAGCTAGGCTCATTTAATGTTTCACTTTACTTGGAATGCTAAATTGGAAGTCATAAACTCCAGATGGCCTTTTAAATATGTACCATCCTTCTACCTGAAAGGGGCCTGGCTGCCTGCAGAGCATTGATGAGGCAAGGTGGCACCTCCTTCTGAGCAGAAAGAATGCACTTTGAGTTCTGACCTCCCATGATCCCAGTAACTAACATTACTCAAGTTCCCCCTTAATCTCTCCACCTGTGAAGCATGCATGTTGCTATTTCCCTGTCTAACCAGACTGCTGTGAGGCTGCATTTTCTGGAATGGAAAAACAAGTGTGAGATCATCAATTAATATATAACCTCAGGTACCCAGGAATTATAAAAAATCTGCCCCAAATGGTCTGGCTCCCCTAGGAACGTGGACAAGGCCTAGTAGCTACAGCTGCTGGTTAAGAGTTGGTAAGCTGGTTTGCTACAAGATCTTAAAGCAAGTATGGGTCAAATACTAGTCATCTGAATTTTTTGAACACTGATCCATCGAAACTATCAAATGTCAGTGGCAACATCTCTATTACCTTTTCTAGGAATGAGCATGGGCTGGAGTTTGCTATAGCAAGTTTCCATCTCCCTGATACTGAAGTTTTTCTGACCAGTGAACCGGCTGGCACTTTCAGGTCCAATGATGAGTGTGAGATTACTTGAGTCTGCATTTGAGAGTGAACCTGGAGTTAACATGATGGTGTTCTCCTCCCTGCTTTGAGAATTATGGGCGAAGTCTTCATATCTCCTTGTCTGATCAAACTCTCAGAGATTCTCCTGGCATGCAGAGGGACCCCTTCTTTGATAGGATCTGAAGTCTCAGTCACTCTGAGAGGCAGAAAATAAGTTTGGCTTACCAAAGTTTTGATCTCGTGCAATCCTTTCTTTTTTTTTTTTTTCTCTTCTTTTTTTTTTTTTTTTTTTTTTTTTTTTTTTTAGAACTATAATCCATATAGCATTTCAGTTGCAGATCTTATCACATTTGGAAATTCTAGATAGTGACATAAACTTTCCAAGATGCAATGTTTAGGATCACCAAGCAATTTAACTGCTCATGGAGTGCACAGTTTCTCTTCTGCTATGTATTATCACTCTCCATAATATTCATTCCTATTCTGAGGCCATCCATATATGTTAAGTTGTAACTAATATCACCATTTTGCCAAAGCAAACTGCATTTGATATTACAAAAGAAGAAAGCATGTTTTCAGGCACTGCACCTTCCTCTATAAGCTAATGATCAAGCTTAAGATCCAACATTCTTAAACTCAATACACTCACAACACCTATTAGATATTTGTCCAGAAGCAAATAACATTCATAAGTTGCCTTTTGAAAAGAGATATATGGGAAACTGGAACACAATTGTAGCAAATTCATTATTGTTAAAGCTGAGTCAAAAACAATCTTGAGGATTTCCTAGATTTAAGGCACTTGAATGTATTCATTCTATTTTTAAATGTAATTATAATAATTAATCACTGAGTCTTAATCACATATATTCTGCCACCAAAAAGAGATTTAATTCTCCTCCCATCCATGTCCCATGTGCTGTAGTTTGTATGCAGTTTTTAGAGGTGAGAGACTGAAGGATATATAGTAACCTTTGCAGAATTAAAACTAAAGACTGTTATACCATTTGTATACACTGTAAATATGTCAACAATGTGCTAGGTTGGATAACTAGTTAGCTATTATTAGATAACCAAATTTTTTATCTTTCATTGTTTTAATAAAAAGCAAAACTTCTTAAGACTTCATACCTAAATTAATAATGTGACAAGAAATCAAAAATATGCCATAGGAGATCCTTGAGAGAAAATCATGTTTCTAATAGAACGTGTCTAGAAGTGATTTAAAAAGCAATCTTGACCATAATATTATTAGATACATCTTCCATTATATCCTATTATGTTGGAAAATACATGCATACCTGTATGAATAATTTGTCTTAAGGTGATTTTGAAATGTATGTATATTTAAATGCACCTTTCCTACTTGAATTCTCTTTCCAGCTGAGGTTTACCCCAAAATGTATCACACGTGCTTTTTTCTGGTGACATACATGGCACCACTGTGTCTTATGGTGTTGGCCTATTTGCAGATATTTCGAAAGCTGTGGTGTCGCCAGGTAAGTCCCTTAGCACTGGCTCCATTTGCTGCTGTTGTGGCTTTGTGCAGCTTCATATGTACAAACTTTTTCTTTATGAATTCCATGTTGTCACTTAGGACTTGGATTTTTACATCTATGCTGGTTTACAGCCACCTTGGATAGGCATTGAGATACATTGAAAAATAAAGGCAGTCAGGCAGAATGTAAACCCCTTGTTGCTCATGTCATTGAAGGGTTTATAAGGAGAAAGAGCAAAAGGCAACAGAAAGATTGATTACAGGCAGAAGAAAGATCTCTCCACTTGTATCTGAAATGCTTACTGAAATACCTTAGCTGACCTTATTTATACTGCTAAAATCTCCTGTAGCAGTCAAAAGTTAAGACTGACCTTCTCACTTTGTTGTTTTTATTTTTATTTTTCCTACTCAGATTGATAGCAGGTCCAATCTCAACAAAAGTTAAACTAGAAGGTCCAGCTATCAAAACTGGGAGACTGGAATTGCCTGATGTGAAGTTGGCTGTTAGCAGTAACATTTGATGTGAATTGATGACTAATAACTGACATCTGGATTTTTAAAACTTCAAGTTAAAAATACAGGAAAGAAAACATGAATACTAAACAACAAATAGAACAAGCAGGCAAACACATAAAAAACCATTTGAATTCAAGTGGCAAAAAATTATGTAATTTTTTTCAGAAATGCTTAAGAATCATTTTGTGGGTGTGACCGATAATCTGTCATGCATCAGTCTATGGTGTTCTCTGGTGTCTTCTACTTTGTCCAGAATTTCTCTATAATTGTAGTCCTCCACCACTGGCTGCCCTGTCATTCTGTAAAGGACAATAAACTCCTCCTGTTGGAGACACTGCACAAGATATTCCCTCTCAAATGGCTCTAACAATGGTTGATATTTCCTTCAACATATGGGCGTGAATCTTTTCTGTCTCACCAGTATGTCTGATATCCAAATTTGAGGCTATCCTGGGCAGGGCATAATATCTATGACATTTTCTGCCCAGTTGAAATTGATCCATCAGAGAAATTACAAGTAGACTTTAGATTTCTAAATATACATATGATAAAAGTAAAAATCAAATCTTATACTGACAGAATATATGTCTTGCAAATAAGTACAGGAAATATCAAATCCACTTTAAGGCATTTTGCTATCATCCATACATCATAACTGTAATTATTCTTACTTCTAATCAGATTAGGTTAAACTAGAATTGTTGTTTATTATTCTCTTTAAATTATATTTTTTTTTCTAATTTCTTACATTTGTAAGATTAAATAACAAGATAGCATGAAGGTAAAATTTAGTCTTTACAATTTCAGGGGACTCTTCACCAGAACAAAGGATTTCCTTTTGTAGTTTTGTAATTAAGTTAAATCTAACATAGCTCTCATATGCTCTGCCTTGGTGAATCTGTCCTGTGTCACTCAATGACTTTGTCACCATATTCCTTCTTAACCTTCTCTTCTACACTTTCTTTACAGTCTATCTAGTCTCTCAAGCTTTTAACTAATGAAATTAATGCAAAGCAGTTATTTTTAACATGCTCAATAGCTTGAAAATGCTGGTTCTGATTCAGAGCAGAAGTTGAATGACTGAAAACCAATCTCTTTTTCTGGGTTGTCCCGTTTCCCCCTCAGTTGTATTAGCTGGTCTATTTCATCTTCATAATGTTTTTTCTCCCTGTACATCTTGCATTGACTGACAAGGCTAGGAGGATCCTTTATTTTTCTGTGGTAAAAATATAAATACTACTACAGGCTTTGTGCTATCCATGGTGCCAAATTGCAGATGTCTCTTTGCCTGGTACAGATGATACCACTATGTATAAGAGGCTGCAGTGAGTGAAATTAAAACCACTGCACATCTATTTTTCTAAGTGCAGCAGGTGTGCTATAATCAGTCATGTAGCACAAATGAAAGCAGTGCTCTAAATGTATTCTTTGATAATAGTTTCAGTTAAGAAGTCATGCTGTTTACCAGAACTTCAGTTAATTGTAGTGGTCCTATTGGAAGGTACAATAAGCCTTCCAGGTGTACATGAAAGAAAAAAACACAACAAACACAATGTTTTCTATGCCTTAAACTTTTTCTAAAGGTCCTTTTTTAAAATGTAGTGTGTCATGCATGCAAATTTTCAGATGAAAAAAGGTGAGATAGGTTTACATGTTATCATTACCATACTTTGTGCAATAGATCTTAACATTTCTGATTGTGTATTTCAAGCAGATCTTTAAATATAAGCTTTACAATATTTGAATTAACGATTCACCTTCATAAAGATAAGAACAATCATGCAACAAATACCAGGAATTTTTAGTAATTTATTTTAATTATTAGCAAGGAAGTAGTGACTTAGAAGGCTATGTTCTCTTGTGGATTTTAAGTAGGTAAAAAGTAACTTCAGAAAAAATAAATAGGACTGAAATGATTTATGATGAAGTTGTTGATACACAGTTTTTATTATCAAGTTCCAAGTATGCTTCAATTTACCGATGTTCAAATACATTGGCACTAGAGCCTACTTGTATCAATAATTAGGAACTCTACCCATTTTCATTTTGGTAGTTGAAATACACCCTTCCAATCTTTGCAAGTTAATATTACATTTGAGTGATTTCCTCTAGTCATAAACCCCTTGATAAATATTTGAGGGGATGGAGAAGAGGTGCATAAGAAAATAGCTGTAATTTTAGTTCCTGTTTGGACATAGCTAATAGACTTTTAGCAAAACATTGGAATTACACAAATTCTCCACAATTATCTCTATAACTGATTCATTACTAAAAAGGAAATATATGCATTATGCTCCCATAGGTACACTTGTACATACATACTCATAGAAACATGTATCTTTGAAAATGCCCTCAAGATCATTAAGTCCAACTATAAACTAACACTGCCAAGTCCACCACCCATCCACGTCCTTAAGTGCCACATCTACGTCTTTTAAATACCTCTAGAGATGGTGACTGAATCCCTTTCCTGAGCAGCCTGTTCCAATGCTTGACAACCCTTTCGTTGAAAAAATGCTTCCTAATATCCAATCTAAACATCCCCTGACACAGCTTGAGACCATTTCCTCTCATTCTATCACTTGCAATACGTGTACACATATTTACATAAATACTTATTTGTAAACCTTTCTATATACATGCATACACATGCACACATACACTTCTGAAGTGTTATGCTCCATAAGTGGTACTGGCTCAGCAATGCATCTGAGGTTATATAGGTTTTGGGGGTGTTTTTTGGTCCTGATAAGATTCTTGCTGTCTGTTGGTGTAACAGTAGCAAAGCCCAGGTGTATGCCAGGTAAAGACTGAGGAAAAAATGGGCTCTTTTAGAAAGGTTCTCAATACAAACTCCTGAAAACTTCGCAATTTAATATATACTACAGGGAGACCACACACTGCATAGAGTCTTTACTTTGATCACCTCTTGCTAATAAAGACTGCTAAAGTACCAAAAAAGACCCTTCTACCTGCACAAACAAGTACAAACCATGTACAAGGTCATGTCTAACTTTTCTGTAGATATAGCCACTCACAATTTTGAGCCAAGATAATGTTTGTCTTCATCTAAATTGTATCTATCTACCATGAAAGCTGATCATTGATTTCTTCAGTTGAATCTTTGATGTAATCAGAAGGGAGAGACTTGGCTGACTTTCTTTTCTTTCACCTCCAGTTCTTGCTACCATATGGTTACTCAGTATGATTTAAAAGGGAAAAAAAAGCTTCTGATTCAAAGTTAGAAGAACAGTAAATCAAAGTATCCCTGAAAAGCCCGAATCAGAATCGTAGACAGCATTTTATCTTAGCAGAGCATGGCAAAGACACACTGGTATACTATAACCCACAGCTCTGTAGGTTAAAGCCCTTGCAATAGGACAGACGTCCAGTTGTGCAGCTGGTAACTGCTGATTTCAGCTGAATGACTAGGAACCCACAGTAGAACTGCAAGGGGCTCTGTTGGACTCTTTAAGTCCATAGATACCTTAGTAAAAATAAAGTATAAAATATAAAATAAGGTATGTTAAAATAAGGTATGTTAAAACATATCTCCTGATCTGCTTCATTGATTTCCTGGTCATTACAAGCCAACTTTGCCAAAACATCCCAATAGTTGTAAATCACATTTAATGGTGCACATAAATGCTAAACTAAGGGCTTGTCTGTGCAAAGAAGATCTTCACACACAAAAAAACCCCAAAATAAACAAACAAAACTAAAACAACCAACCAACCAAAAAAACCCCACAACAACAACCCCTAAACCCCATCAAAACCCCAACATAGTAGTTTTCTACAACAGTTCTGGATGTGCATGCCTTTTACCTTACTAAAATTTTGTGTGAATTTTGTAGATACTTTTAAAAGCAAAATATTATTAAACATGAAATGAGACTAGTCGCCCCTACATATATTCACACTACGCAGAAATCAAACTATACTTCTAGCCAAAAGCTTTTCACGCTGGATAGCACTGAACACATTATAAATGTAATTGTAATAGAGTTCTCTGAGAAAGTCCTTGCCATTTGTAGTCTTTCATATTTGGCTGTAGGCACAAAGTAATTCTGAAGAACTGAAGCAAAATTGTTTTATTTGGTTTGTCTTATGTGAGGACACAGAAAATAAACTACTTTTTTGGGGGGGTTTTTTAGTAGCATAGTGCTACATGTCTTGGACTAACCTAATTCCTCCTGTGTCTCAGCACTTTTCCATGATTCCCCTCTATATACGTATATACATATATACTGTATTTTCAGTTTTGAAGAACTTTGCAGGAGATCCACACTTCAGCTGTGATTTCTTTAGCGACTTCATTGTCATCTAGGTTGCATGTGTGGAAATTTTATGGCACTTAAAGCTATGCAGGCTTTAAAGCCTTGTTTTCCAATGCTGAGAAGCTGTTTAGTATATACTAGCAGCATATTGATGAAATAAACTACTCTGCTATACAACAAAACATTTAATGTAGAACTTTATAGCAAAATAATTGCAGCAATAGGGTTGGTAAGTGTGATAGTCTGAAGACACAAGCAAGGCAAGAGAAGTCAAAAAAATTTGAATACATGAGCTGATGGATTTGTATAAAACACAATTTTTATGTAGTCCTTCTAGTGTGTCTGAAATTGCGTTTGTTTCTTGCAGCTATGTTAATTAATTTAATTAAAACCCCCTGTTTATCCCTGTTTAAGCCCTGTTTACACACAGCTTACATTGTGTATGTCAATATGTCTATTGTTATATTTACATGCAAATTCAGTTTTTCAAAATGTTTTTCAAAATGCCACTTATTTTGTCTTTCTTAGATCCCAGGAACTTCTTCTGTTGTTCAGAAAAAATGGAAGCCTCTCCAGCCCTCAGCACAGCCCCGAGGGCTGGGACAATCAACAAAGTCAAAGATTAGTGCTGTGGCAGCTGAAATAAAACAGATTCATGCAAGAAGGAAAACAGCACGTATGCTAATGGTTGTCCTCCTGGTTTTTGCACTTTGTTATCTACCAATTAGCATCCTCAATGTCTTGAAAAGGTAAAGTTTATCCCAAAATGTAAACATTCAGTAAAGCTATCTATCTAAAACCAGTCCTCTATTACAAGATTCCTTTTATTCTGGCAGATACTTTTGAAGGATAAGCTTTCCTATTGCATGATAAAGAAATGGTAAAAAAACATACATTTGCCAGAAAATATGACATGTTACCTATCCATAGTACTTAAAGTAAAGGCCAGATTGTGGAACCCTTATTAACAGGGTGTTCCTCCTGAAAATTAGCTAGCCTGTCTCCTCATTAAACCTTGTCATTTACTTGGGATTACAGCTTGTGTGCTGTAAATACACCCATGGAAGTGCAGCAGCTGAAGGTTAGCAGCAGAGTATGGTGGTGTGGCTTGGCTCAGAAGACTGTGAAATGCTGGGTTCAAACCTAAGTGCTTCATGTACAATTTTGAGACCTTGAGCTAACCCTTCACCTAGCCTGAACTTGTTTTTCTGTAATATTGCAAATAGGTAATCAGAGATAAAATTAGGCTAGAAGTTGTAAAATTTTTTTATATGATTTCTAGTTCAATATAGCCTTATGAAGTTATATTTTCCTTTTTTATCCTTTTATCTCCTGTTTCTTTGGTACATAATTGTGTACACTCTTGTTTTTTTGTATAGTGCCTGACAAACAGGCTTTGATAAAGGTGCATCTCATGACCCCTCTGGAATACCAATAAATAATTGCATATAGAAGAAGATTTGAACATCCAAAAAAATAACCAGCCTGTAATTGATGCTTTTTTTTTTTAATTGAAATGTTATTGGAACATTTCAGCTTTTAAGGAAAAGTTAAAATTCCTACAATTATAAGGAATCATTTCTATGCTTAAGTACATCCCACTCAATTCTGGTCTTTTTCTGAGACCTAATTTAAGTACTTTTCATTCTCAAGTCTCTTGGTAGAAAATGTGGAGAGAAAGAAGCATTTCCAGAAGGCAGTTCAGGTACCTATGACCCAAAACAGAGAACTGCACAGGCTGCCTCAATAAACAGTGTAAGGCCCAGAGTTAGATTTTCACTTAGATGGCAAAAATGAGGTGTGAGAAATCAGGAAATGCAGATTTCTCTGGAGGACAGAAGCTGTTACTGTAACCTCAGGGTTGGAGCCAGTTGCATGCCTTTTCAATTCCAGAGTCCCTATTTATTGGAGAGTGGGCCTAGAGCCAGGAACTTCAATGACATATGTAGATCAAAAGGAACTTTTCCAGTCTTTTCTTGGCTTATCTGACACCAGATGGCTTTGGTTACTTGGCAGAAAAGTATATCTACAAAGGAAAGTACTGATGGTCTCTGTTGTGCTAAAACACCAAGACAGAAGGCTGTGGGTTGGGGAGAGGACCTCATTCTCTCAAGAAAGAGAGCACTGTTGAATCAGCTTTTCTGTGATACCACAAAAAGGTCATCAGAGATAAAATTAAGCTAGAAGACTTAAAATCTTTTTGTATAATTTCTAATTTTGCCGTCTTTCAGGTTTGCTTTTCTCTTTCTGTAGGGTTTTGGGGATGTTTAATCATGCTGACGACAGAGAGACTGTGTATGCTTGGTTCACATTCTCACACTGGCTCGTATATGCAAACAGTGCAGCCAATCCTATTATTTATAACTTCCTCAGTGGTAAGTTATAGTTACCTAGAATTCAAGTTTAATGTATAGTTTGAATGTAATGAGCCATAGCAAATAAAATTAATGACTGCGTAACATCAGCTCAGCTTCTCCGATGGGAGCTAGATCCTCTTCCTGGAACAAGTTGCCTGAAGTATCCCATTATCATCAGGCTGTTTACGTATAACTAACCTGCACAGTGCCGAGGCCTGAATCCAGGTGTTTGAATATGACTGTCCATGGCATTAATTTGGTAGGGAAGTTCCTGGCATGACTTTGATGTGGGACAATTCCTGTTCCCCTAAACACTCCCTGGATACTGTCTGGGAGAACGCACAGTCCAGGGGCTGTCCCCAGCTGGCACATTATATGTAGGTATTGGGATTTGAAGGCTGTGAGTTTTAACAGTACTTGAATGACCAGACTGTGCCAACTAGGTTCAAGGCCAAAGAACTAGCCAGGATGCTTTTACTTACTACTATAGATTTGTCTTAGTTTGCATTTGTGTCATTTGGCTCTTGAGAGGAGAATCAGGACCTAAACTGATTGTAGCTAAATAGAGGGAGACAAAGCTATACTGATCTTCACTACATATTTGCCCACTGTAGTTTTCTGGTGTAGCGTGTAGCGTGAGGATGATCTAAACAATTTCCTCTGAGCCCCAAAAGCTGACTAATGCCCAGTTGAACACTTTGAATCTTCTTTTCAAATGTATTAATGATGAAACACAAGTTAGCCATGCTCTCGCATTTCACAAGTCAAGTAATGATTCAATCATTTAAGCCTATGATTGCAGAAGTAATTTTTTTTGTTATATATGTAATTATTCAACAGACTATCTATGGCATGATTTCATTAATCATTCTGCTTTGTCCATTCTGTCTAGCCAAGAATAATTCAGTCTTCCCACCAAACCTTGCTATCTTCTTAGAAAGGTTATGTTTTTTCTATCTTTCTCCACGATGATGAAATTCTGATTTCACATTTCCACATTAGAGGAGCATCTGGGTGATTTGCATTAATTTTGCTTTAGATAGCTCCTTTTTTTCTAATCTATAAAGTCTGATGAAATGTGGTTTATAGTACAGTTTTTTTCATGAGTCATTTTTGTGGTTGACAGGGAAATTCAGAGAAGAATTTAAAGCAGCGTTTTCCTGTTGCATCTTTGGCAGACAGCATGATGATCGGTTCACCAGAGGTCGTGCCAGTACAGAGAGTCGGAAATCCTTGACCACCCAGATCAGCAATTTTGATAATGTTTCAAAACTTTCAGAACACGTTGTATTGACCAACATAAACACAATTCCATCAAACGGTACTGCACCTATTACCCGCTGTTAGTGTACTTCTCCATATGTCTTTTGATGCTGTGGAAATAAAATCTAAGTGTGCATACAACAACATTGGGATCTGAGCACAAAGAGAGAAGAAGGGTGTTTGCAATTAAGAACTGACTGTAAGAAAACTAAATTAAAAGACATTTATTTCAAAAGCTGTGTTGCAGTTGGAGATGGAGTAAAGTAATCATACTTTATATAAATATTTTCTTTGGATCCCTACTTCCTTTAGGCGCCTGTGTAAATAAAAAAACCTGAAAGTATGAAGATAATTTTCCCTGTCACTGGAATGTGTTTATGAACAGCTATATTCTACTCTGAGCTGATTATCTGAAGTTGTGGTATATTTCACGAAAAATATTTTAACCAAAATTGGGTGTATGGATTGCACTACCTGAATGTCCTTTACTATTTCAAATTATCTTCTCAGCATGCATTTTTGTATGAGTTCAACTGATCAAATAAGAAATTCGCATTAATTTCTTTTCCAACATTTTCTGTTCTTTTTGCTGTTGGATAGGTTATTGCATGTGTTCAGGAACAGCTGGGAAGCTCCTTTTCACTTACTATGGAAAGAACATGTTTTTTAACCCTGAATTCAGTAGTACTGTCCATACGTATGGCACGAGCAAAGTTGCAGTCATGAAACCCAGATGTTTGCAGCTGTAGATTATGTTTTACCCTTTGTCTCTTATTTATCATTGAACTCTTCTCTCTGCCTGCTCTGTGCTCATGGTAAGGGGGTTAGACTAGATGGTTTTTAAAGGTGTCTTCCAACCCAAACAATTGATGATTCTATGATTGACTTGTACACAGGAAGCTATAGAGGTCACAGGACAATTTACCTAATAGTGCATATTAAATAAGTAGTAGAACATATTACAATGTTTAAAAGTAAAAAAAAAAAAAATCCAAGTTTATGCATCAGAAATGCTCTTAGTCTTCTGTCAAGAAGTTTTCACTTAAAATTAGCACATGCAATTTAGAACATTTTCTGGAAGACCATTTTGTTAGTAGATCATCAGCTTCATAGTGTCCAAAGAGTGACAATCAGACAGTGGGTCAGCCAGATACCTAACATAAACAGTAAAATGATCTTAGAATCTTTGTTTTATCTACAGGTATCTCAGCTGTGCTCAGCCCATTGAAATCAGTGGAACTGCATCTCCACATACCAGGTATGAACGTGACTTCAAACACAGATGAAGCCATGAGAGTTTCTGCAGAGGACACTGTCAACACAGAGAATGTAGAGTGGGATAAATTCGTCTCTAGCATAACTAAACTTACCTCAATGGAGTTACAGCAAGGATGACTTTGGCTCAGTACCCTACAACCACCAGACAGTAGCACATGCTTTTAGCTGTGATACAGACTACAGCAAATGGACAAAGGGATTCCTTCAAAATAACTGCCTATGCTATTTCTTCTCAGTCTTACAGAAACCTACTTACCTCAGTATGAGCTAAAGAACATGTCTTTACAAGTCTTTTTAAGATTGCATTGTATCATACTTTGTAAATACTGTAGATATTTATTTTTATATATTTTAGATGCTGTGGAATGTTCTAAAATGTATCATATAAAGAAATCTAAGTATTTGAAAGTCTCAAATATCATTTATTTATATCCTCTTTCTATAAATGATTGACTTATTTACAAGGAATGCTTACTTATGCACTAGTGATATTCTGGAATTACTTTGCACTTCTTTTTCTGCAAAGTCACTTGTAGTAAATTCTGTGTCCATTATGGAACTTTCACTTCAGATTGATTTGGGGAGAGTACACATTACTTTTCTAAGCACAGACATGCTTCTAAAATGTGAACTCAAAATGCTGAAAGTCACAGATGTTTCCAGAAGCTTATATTAAACAGCCTTTCTTTTTTATTTTTTCCAGACTTGAGTGCCTAAAAAGTAACTATTTAAATAAAACTTATGTGATGCTCAATGGTGCTATAGGCTCAAAATTCCCGCTCAGGCCAATAGGAATAACAAGTGTTGGCACCCCTGAAGGACAGGATGTTTTAACTTTTGTAGCTCGTTTTAGTTCATAATGTCTGCAAGTGTTGCTCCAGAAGATCTCTGAAGATCTTTAAAAGAGAAAACATTGGTTATCCTTCTTGTTTTCATGATTTCTCTCTCAACTGCCATTTAATACTAAAGATACAGTTAATTACCAAATTTATATGCCAAGAAAATGTTGATTTTTAAACAATTGAAATAAAATATTTATCTCTGGATATTATAGAGGTAATATCTCATTGGACTGATAGATAAAGTGCTCACTCATACATTTTCCTATTATGGAATAAGTTCCCTGACCTGGGGCTTCCTACTATATATTTTGATTTTTCTTTTAAAGGCTGAAGATGGCACATCACTAGAGACTTAGTCTACTAGATGAATATGGCCTCTTGATTAGAAAGAGGCTAGTCTGTCAGAACCTGAGATGCAATTTTCCTGTGGCACTATTCTTGCATTTCAGTTCAGATTTTTCAAAAGAAAGGCTAAGATGGGAGCAGGGACTTGTTTTTCACTAAAAATATTTGGCATAGAAAGAAGACAGTCTCAAGTATTCAAATGTTCCTAAAAAGCCAATTATTCATAGACTAGGTATTATTTGACTAACTTATGTAAATATTTTTTCTAGGTTTTGCTTTGATCTAATGTCATGCAATGTGCTATCTATCATGGCAGATAGAGTTTTATGAAGTGCTTAATCACTTTATGCTTTAGCCTTCCCAAACAGCTGTTTTACTTGGCATTGTTGCAATTACTCCTAGTTTACACTGGTGTTAAGTGAGAGAAAAAAAATTGCATTTGTTTGTATATTAAAGTTTTCTATTAAAAGAGAAAAAGGAGAATACTTGCTTTCAATTAAAAAAAGGAATAAAGAAAAATATCTAAATGGAAAGAATGTTTAAATATAAAATAGTATGAATTTCTATGTTCCTATGTGTAAGCTTAATTTTTGAGTATAGCTATCATGTCAATGTTATTTCAAGAAATTATTTTGCTTTGTCTCTTCCAGGAAAAGAAAACCCAAATAATTGTGGAAAGCACAGCAGGATTTTATTTCATAGCAATTGCAATTCCTTTACCATTAGAAGGCTATTTTTGCTCTTTAACCACAGATAACGTAGAATTCTTAAAGTGTGAAACAAGATATATTTTTTCTAAATAATTTGAAATTATCAGTAATTACTTACTTGAGACATATTGTCTCAACACTCTGCTGAAAAATGTCAATTATACCCAAATTTTGCAAAGCTATACTTTCAATTCAAAAAATGTATTTCCAGCTTTTCCTCGAAGAGAGAGAAAGAATGCAGAAAGTAAATGGTTATCTAAGAAAACCTGTACAGCATAGGAGTATGTACACATTTCAAACATAAAAGGTCACAGGTGGACTCGTAGACCAGCAAAATTCTTATGCCTTGTCAAGTGTGTTGCCCAGATCCCTGTGAGAGTAACAGAGAGGGAAAGGATACAGTACTTCTAACCTGGGCCAACAAACAAAGAACGAAAGCAGCAAGGTTAGAGATACTCATGCAAAAGTCCTAAGTAGCATTTTCTAATGGGGGGTGAATACCACCTGACAACACAATTTGCCTTCTTTTTGCTGCTACCTTAATGCCACTGGGATAAATTGTGTTAGTTGAGTTGGTTCTATGACAAGATCACTAAAGGTCAATGGCAGTTTTGGGCTCCTGCAGGTCTTCTGTGCCATGGGAGAAACAGAGGTTCTCTTTTGTAGGAGAAAATTTCTCTTTTGTTCTTGTTTTTCTCTTATTTTTACTTAGATCTACAAAATTAAAACATTCCAACATTGCTAGGACTTTCTTTTAGCCATAATTTTAACTTAACAGTACTTTTTATGTGGAGAATATAAATAAAAGATTAGACATTATTAAACGATTCTGGGTTTTTCTCTGGACAGTTTTTGTTGAGTAAATAGCATATCTTTCAGACACAAATGATACAATCAGAGCTTATCTAAGATTTGAAATTTTAAGGATAGCAAGAGAGCGTTAACTAATTCTTGCCACAGAATGGTTATCAAGCTAAATATTGGTTAAAAGTGGTTATCAATCTAAAGATTCGGTTATTTTAATGAAAGGATTTTTCTTTCAAAATTTTCTTGATTTTATGAAATAAATATTTTTGATGCAAATATTCATGTTTTTATTTCTTTAGTTTTACAAAATTTGAGAACTACCTAGACATTTTCTTCTTTAGCTCAGATATGTTTTCAGGCACCATTTCATTAGAAAGACTTCATAGATATCCAAAAATCTGTTGACTACCTGTGTAAACTAGTGGTAGAGGGTTTTTTGCCACTTTTAGGGCATTTGACTCCAGAAAGATCCAAATATCTGGATACTAACTAACTAGTATTAACTAGATGTATTTCTTTTTTAATTAAAATAATCACTGGGATAAATAAACCCAATAGATAGCAGTAGCTATTAATGGAGATAAAAATGGCTGTGAGAAGAGAGGGTAAGATTTTAAGAGCAATATGGAATTTAATGCCCTTTGCATGTAAAATAGAGCATCTTAAAGGAACTTCTGGGATTCTTATCCATCTGAAAAAAAAATAGATGATGAATAAGTATTTCTTATTCAGTGTATAAATACTGAAAATTTCCTCTGGCTGCTCCAATATTCTAATATTTTCACTAGCAGCTCAGAAGCATAGAAATGGACTTCTCATGCCATTGTTTCTGCAGAAGCATTAAACATAGAGTTTAAATCACAGCATATTTGTTTCTGCAGATACAAATTGCTGTGCCACCATCATTTTGGTACTTTGCCTCTCAACATATTTTAGAGTCTTGGAGGTCTGATATCCTGACCTGCTTCTTCTTTCCTGTAGTCACTGTAGTGGTAAGCTTGTGCCCTGTAGTCACAATGAGTGCAAGATAATCTCTCTCCCTCTCCACCTCCAAAAAGGCATTTTTTCCCTTTTCTTCTGGACTGCAGGAAGGGCACCATCTCATTCTCTAATAATATCAAAATTGATACACCTGGAGAATGCTTCGTAGAAGGGAAAGTACACTAAACATAAGCTTAACTCAGCCCTCACTGTATGATGTATCATAACCTACAGCTGCACGGTTTAAGGCCAAGGCAGATTTAGCTTTCCAACCTAAAACTTGTCTCACAGCTAAAATTATATTCATCTCTCAGACTGTTCCTTCTATTTGACAATAAGGGTTTTCTGTGGCTGTTTGATATATTGGGTGAAGTAATATATTATTTATTGAATACAATTTTAAAAACAAACAAATATTTAGCAATTTTGTCATTAGGAATTCAAATAAATAATGGAATAAAATTAGTATGCTAAAAATCTATGTTAAAAATGAGAAGATTATGTGCAAGACTGAATTTTCCTGAGCTAAACAAAAAATTCAGCAAGATCCGGACTTGTGTCAAGTTTTGCTTTGTCAATAGGGACAAGATTTCAACCACTATATCTCTTTGATAGCTAACCTGAATGTTTTATGATATCTTTTTATTTTAAGTATTCGAGGACCAAATGCAATTAAAAATGTTCTGTAGTGGAAACACGATGCATGAGTAGCATTCAGAAATCAGTAGGAATCTCTTGTTTCCTCCTCCTTCAAGTACAAAACCAATGAGCACACACTGAAGCTAGCAGGTATATGATTGCATGATTTATTTTTTATTAAGCACCAAGTCAGCTGCTGACTTTTGTATGGCAAACTGGGTTTTTTTATGTACTTTAGTGAAACTCCTGAAGTTTCATAGTCCAGTCTGGATCTAGACTACAGACTGGTTATTTGTTCCCCTGGTCTGATGTCCAACATGTTCTTGATCAATAGGTTTTCTCTCTCCTTCACAGATCACCGTCCTATTCCACACCTGGGAGGAAAACAAACAAATTCACTTCTCAAACGTGTTCAAAAGTGCTTAGAGAAAATGATTGGACATAGCAACAGGCATTTTCCAAAGAGCTTATTATAGGCAGCAGCCAAAGACTTGCTCCGTTAGCTCCCCTGGAAACCAAGTGAGAACTGAACGCGGGGGGAGTGCCAGATCCCGTGTTAAATGCCAAGGAACCCCTTGTGGCGTGGGCGCAGCCGGGCTGGGCGGCCGTGTCAGGAGGAGGAGGAGGAGGAGGAGGAGGGGTGCGGGCGGGGCGCTGTCCGCGCCGCGGGTGCTGAAGGGGCGGCACCGCTGCCGCACCTGCCGCCCGCGGTGCGCGGAGCTGCCCGGCCATGGCCGCGCTGCTCTGCCTCGGTGAGTGGCCCGGGACGGGAGGGAGGGAGGG
>VWZF01004337.1:0-18628 GCA_013396755.1 Sclerurus mexicanus
TATATATATATATATATTTAAAGTAAAAACTCAAAGTGTCACCTCACAGGTTTTACCTTCTACTATAGTGACTTATTTTTTGCTTCCAAACTATGTTTCTGAATCATGCTACATTTATTTAAGTAAACCTAAACAACTATTGCTAAATATACTGCAGGGGAAAAGGTAAAACAGTAAAGTGGTGCCTTATGAAGCTAGTAGAGCAGAGTAAGGCTTATCTATACCTTATACAATAAGAGAAGTAATAAAATGAGAAATATACATAGCAACATTTTTCCTTGAATGGTTCACTGCAGTATCATTAATTTTCTTTTAAGCTGATGGAGGTAACCCAAAAGTAAAAAAAGATTGTTTCACTCGTGCTAGAAAAGAGGCCTAGATTTATTTGTATCCTCCATCCTCTTTATCTAGTTCCTTGGTACAAAAAGTTTGGACTATGATTTATGCACCAGGGTTTAAAGTAGAGTTATAGAAAATATACTGATGTTCCAAATAATATTTTTTCATTATTATTTTGTAGAGAGCATGAGAAGGAAAAGAACAAGAGGCAGAGATTTAGACTTATTTTATTATTTCTTTCCATAACAAATATTTCCCTCAAATATAGAATCCAAGACAATCTGTTTTCCTAGAGATTTCTCTCAGGTCAGTTTGACTTTGGAGACTAGGAATGTTTAAAGTCATCCTGAAGTCTTTCTCTAAGGATGGGTATTTAAAGGACATTTTTCCTCCATTTTCATTGAAATTGTAGAAATGCAATTATTTTTTGAGATGGTTTCAGCTCTGTCAAATTCCTCTGAAATCGTTCAGTTCACATGAAAGTAGTTGAAGACATATTCAGACACTGACAGTGGCACAGAGAAAGTTATTGAATCAGCTTGGTCCATGGGAGAAAAGCTGAAGTAAACCAAAGGATAATTCATGATAAAAGATCTGCATTGCAGCTTAGAGATAAGGAAGCCTTCCTTCCTGCACGATGAATTTCGTGCATCTGATGTTTTTATTTGTGCTAGTCACATTGGTTTGTATTTTAAATGCACTGTATTATTTACCACTGGGTTTCAGTGTTGCTATTTTATTTCCTTTCTTGAGACCTGTTACCATTCTTGTTAATGCTCTTGCTTTTCTAAGAATGAGAATTGATGTTACTATCATTACCTGGTATCTAGAGGTCATCCTTTTCAGACTCAGAGCTGATGAAATCAATTTCTAGTTTCTGCTTTATAACAGGAGCAAGAATATCGAGAAATAAAGAAACACAACCTGAACTGCACCATGTTAGTTTTCTGAGGTGTCTCAGAAGCAGTCTTCTGCAATCTTTCAAATGACCCTGAAAATATTTCAAGATTTGCAACAAGCTCTTCTCTTGTAAAACATTCCACCTACCCCCTCAACTTAAAAAAAAAATACTGTTTTATTTTATTGTTGTTTAAAGTAGTAACTTTTCAGTGACAGTGTTCAATAATAGTCTACAAAAACAATTTTAAGGCATAGATGTTAATGTGCTACTGTCATGAGTCTGCATTAAAGTGATCTTTCACTTCACGAATCTGTATGTTGTTAGAATGCTTTAGTATAACCAAGACATAAACAGAGCTGGAGCCACAATGATTTCAAATGAAGGGATGGTAACAATTCCTGTGGTTATGAGTTACTTTTCTGCAAGGGAGTTTCTGGCTAGTGAGCTGGAAAAAGAATATTACAAGTGATAAATAATGAGCCTAAGAATCACTCATCCATTACTATATTTTGCAATGATAATTTTCTAATAAGTAGGAGTCTGTAATGCCTCCAAACTCTTCCCAAAGTTCCTTAAGACATCCAATTATTCAGTATAACACTTTGTTCAGACACAACTAAATTCAAATGTGAAGGTTTGTTTTGAGTCTGTGGAATGCAATAATTATCTTGTTCCTTAATTTTCTGAGTTTTACTGCATTTACTTAGTAGCTTCTATAGTAATTTAAAAAAAATAACAATGGATATCTAATTCAAGGGCCACAATTGGAAAAGCAGGTCTTAATATTAGTTTAACATTGAAATACAGAACTAAAACTAAGCCTAGAGATTTTTCATGATTAAATTCCAGGAGGAAGGAAGATAAAAGAACTAGAACAGTCTGAAATATTGTAAAAGAAATATCTGAAAGAGGAGATTTACTATTTTTTCTTTCTTTCAGAAACCACTACATAGTTCTAGTAAAAAGAATTGTGATATAATCAACACCTTATGTGTTGGAGGTGTTTTGAAGCTAGAGTCAACGACCACTATTTCGCTCCCCATTTTTTCTTGTCCTCTGGCCAATGAAATATGTGAAGGAAGGGTGGAAACTGGAATCCAGGCACCAGACTGTTATGTTTCACAGCCTAGTCAGTGGAAATTTCACCATGGATGGTAAGATTTCTTTCATGACAGTTTTAAGGCCTTTTTTATCATTAGTAGGATTGATCTAATTGTATCTAAATTAATGGAGAACTACTGTACTTTGAATGGATAATTTGGATGTTAACTGAGCTAAAACTAAATTTCTAGTTCCACTTACAAAGTGTGTTCTACTTTTACTAACAAGACTTAAACCATAGCACTTTTGTTAAAGTCTTTGTGGAGACAATGGTATCCTGAGCCATGCAAAAACATATTTCTTTTGCTCTTCCAGTTTTATCTCTTTCAAGGTTTTAACTACTGGGCAAAGCTGTGGGTGAACTGGATTGAGAAGCAATATGTGGGGCATAAGAGATGCTATAGCCAGAGAGAGACCAGTGTTGCAGGGATGTAAGGTACAATTCTGCTGTCAGGGTAGCCTCCTGATATGAACAGGAATATTAAAAAAAAGAAAAAGAAAAAAGTCACATTTACTTCATTTGAATTCTGGAGAACCAAGAAGTTTTTAAGTGCTTGTACTCCACTTATTTTACCTTTAGGTTTGTATAGAAATCTTGGACTGAACATTCTGTGTCTTGTTTCTTGCTACTCCTTCTACATTTGTTACAATCTTTTGCCTTTGAATTTTTTACATCTCTCAAAGGAGAATCCCAGATTCTTTATTTGAGTTTTGTTTTAGGAATCTTCTGATCTTTCAAACACGCCAAATTTCATTTGTTAGCCCTCCCCACACCATCGCATTGTATCCTGACTGTCTTTCATCTTCATTGATACAGTCAGCAATAATTGGCAAATCGGTGCTCTCCAGGTGGAAAGGGAGCAACACGTCCAGCGGTCAGCATCACTTATCTCTTTAAAGCACATACAGTTCAATTACTTTCTGCAAAGCAGTTGTTCAAAGTAGCATTTCTCAGGAGGATGCACCCATGTCCATGACTCCATCCACCATGAAATCTGAAAGCACACGTATGAAATGTATACTGCATACTGTATTTGGTTATCTGCCAAGAGCAACATTTGGTAGATGTACCTAAGGTGCAGTAATCACAATGCCTCCCCTTAAGCTGTGTGAGTTGCTAGAAATCAATCTGTCTAACTTGTCTACATACATGTATTTTGAATCTTTCTCACAAGGGAGTGTTTAACACATGCTGTTTTAGAGACCTATACTCTCCATTGAAATATTTCCAAATTTTCTGTCCGAGGGAACCTATTCATGTACTAACATATGTAACTGTCATGCAAATGATCTTATGGATTAATGGGAAAGGCATATTTCATGGTATGCTCTTTTTAATAAGGTTTAATTTGAAATCTTCTCTTCAAATAGACCTGAATTGATCCACTATTATTATTCATAATCTTGAGATGTAGAAAAGTTTGACACGGTAAGAATAGCTATGTAAAATTTAGTAAGAGGCTTAGAAAAGTTAACCCTTCTTGACACCAAACTTGGTTTAACAACAGCTGTTGGGCAGCTGGACTGCCATATTTTTTTTTTTTTAATTCTTGTCTGTGTTACATTTTGAACAACTAAGCTAGACTAAACATTTTTAAAATTTTGTTTTATGAAAGAAATTTTTAATAGAGTAGTCCTAATGGAGGCGGCTTTAATTTCTTGGACATGTAGGGAAGTGCAGAATTTGTTTTTCACTCTAACTCACTAAACAATGAATAATAACATATTCTTCCATGCCCGATCCCCCCGAGGATATAGTGCAATATGCTTTCCTGACTTCTTCCTGTCCCTGTTTCTCTCAAAATGTGCAATTTTCCTGAACTCAAAAGGCTCACATGAGCTCCTAAGATCCATTTTTAACTATGGTAAAGAAAAAAAACCCAATGACACCTGAATTTGAAAATCCAGAATTCCTGATTACAACTGGAATGAGACAAGACAACTATTTTAAATCATATCAGTAGGTAGTTCAATAGCAAACCTCCACAAAAGACAGATGTGGAGAAAGACAGTGTATGTGAAATAGGAGTCAGATCCTGTAAACCTGTTGAATCAGTAAAAATGAAGTTTATTTTTCTCATTATATTAACTGAAATCTCGATCCTATGAAAGTACCAGAATTTTGCGTGAAGGAACATATTCCTAACAATTAATTGAATTTAGAGAAAAAAGGCGGGAGTTCATATTCACCTCATATTTTCAATATTTCCGTCTTGAAAAATGTGTCTGGGTTTTTGTTGTCAGTTTAGACCTGACTTGATTAAAGACTTTCATGTCCATAACTCCAGAGAAATTTCTGAATCTTAAATAATTATATAAGATAACTGTTAGGTTTGCACTTCTGTAAGTTTTTTAGAACTATGCTAAAACCACCTGTATAAACACATTCCAGAATGAAAGATCCAATGCAGAATTTCGGCAATGACTAAATCATAAGCTTCTGAAAAATAGTGTTTGTAATGAAAATGCTGACACGACATTAACAAGAAAAGTGTGTGTAGTCATAATGAAAAGTTTGATAATGGATCTGATAATGAGTTACAGACTTTTTTTATGCAGTCGAAGTGATGTCATGACTAATTTATTTAACTTTTGTAACTGTAGATTGCTACATACATTTATTCATCTGTTAAAATTCACTTACAATAGTTTTAGCTTTCTAAAATAAAGCATGTTTCTATTCCAAGGTTATAATGGACTTGCTAATGGGGTATTGACTACTGTTTCTTATCATCTGTCTTCTGGTGGAAAGGTGATCATTACTGTTCACTAAGTAATTCCCAGTTTTCTACACATTCACATAAAATGCCTTTTACTAGGAATTCATTCCCTTCATGCCCTTGAAGATAGCCCCTGAAACAGCTAGTGTCTAATACAATTATTTTCTGTAGAGTATAACATTGTAGTTTCAGGGATTCATCAGAATTAAGAACTGTTTTCTTTACTTGAGGTTTATGAAACATATGCACATCTTCAGACTTGAAATTTGGGTGCTATCAACTCAATAGATAGAGAAAATCCAATATTAATTTTATTTAAAAAAATGTGGTGGTCTCATTGAAATGAACTGTTGTTGAAAAGCTCTTGAGAACAAAGAATGAATATAATATAAAAAACAATATAATTCTCCATTTGGATTCCTGCAGTCTTGAAATAAAAGCCAGGGACTACATAATGACTCGAAAGAAATGAAGTTTCCAAGCATTTGGTTCCATCAGACTCAGTGCAAGAAGAAGAAAATGCAAGAAACATCTATTTCCCCACTTTTTCAGTAGGTCCTTGGGATAGTATCAGGTCATAGTGCCTTCTGTTTTCTGAACAATCCCAAAAACTTTGAGAAACTACCCATATTATGTGTACAGTTGAATCATTAATGGCTAAAGTCAAGCTGCATTTTAGAAAGTGGCGCTTAGAAACGAACTGCAACTCTTTCTTAGGTTAAAATATTCATTCCTTAGAATTGTACTGTTTACCTGAATTCAAGTGCATAAAATCCCCTCTTCGATTATCAAAGAGCGACTGAGCACAGAGACACAATTCTTTTATAATGTTGTTAGATCTTCATAACCATATTGATTTATACTGGAAGAACTTTGTCTGAAAGTTTAACAGTCCAGTTCATATTCTGCTTAAGCTGTACTTTAACTTTTTGATGAGCAGCTTTCAACAGTGCTGTAACAGAAAGGCTGTGAATAAAGAGCATTAAAAGTTTCAGTTATAGAGAGAATCAGTTCAGTGTTCAGAAATTTTCTAAATTTCTAGACAGAGTGTAGAATCTGTAACCAAACCAAAGAAAACTCTTTGTCATGCAAGTTTGCTTTATCTATTATCCTTAACCAAAAGCCGTTCTCAGAACCTGACCTCAGTTCCCTTGGCAATCTGTGACAACTCCAAGTCAAGAGCTAAAAGCTTTATGCCCACAATTTAAACATGAGCATTCAACTACAGGATACACTTTGTAGTAACTGAATTTTACTTTGGTAAAGTGCTCACATTCTGAGTTTTCTCCACAGCAGTGAACTTACTACATAGAGATATTATTTTCCTTTTTTTTTTTTATTCCTAGATCGTCTGAGGCTGTGGTGTAGTCTTTCAGCCTGCATCTGTGGTAAGCTCTTACAGAACTTTTTTTCCTCTTCTTAAAGACTTTCCTTCAAGTTAGAACATATTGAAAGGAATTGTGATGTGCAAAAGATAGTTCCTTATGTTTAATCAGCTGTGTTTTAGTAATTCTAGTCAATACTGAGAAACAGACTGAACAATGTACTACTACCCAAGAAATATTAAAAACATATTAAGATCTGTGTTCAAATCTTACTATATTAGTAGACACTAATATTATCATTTTCTGATTGCTTCTCATTATGAAACCACATAACAAACATGTCCAACAGGTAAATATAAAATCTGCAGACACAGACATTTATGGAAAACAAGAGCAAACAAAATTAGCCATATCAGAGGAGTTTTTCAAAGACATTATTTAGAAGTGAGTTATTGATTTCTTCTAACAGGCCATTGTGCCCACAAGTTTGTGCTAACTAGGAAGACAAAATAGGAAGTATCAAATTAATTAAATCTACACTTAGACACCTTTTTTAAAGCCACGATACTATGATGTGTCACTTCACCTGTACTACATAGATCAAAGCTACCGATAGGTATTTGATAATTTATTCCGCTTATGAGCAAAAGTCATCAGGATACCACTTTGAAATTAATAACTTTCAACTCTCTAAAGAGATCTTATTTCAGAACTCTAATGTGCCTCCTCCATATAAAATGATTTTCATAGCTGATTGTAATACTGTCATTTGACCTCCTAAGGTCGGTCAGTCAGTGGGGTTGTGTCTTAGTTGACTTCAGAGGTGGTAAGATTTCCTAGCACCCAAGTTTTCTATTATGTTAGCTTGAATTTTTTATCTTTAATCGCACACCTGAAAAAAGTAGTGGTGGGGGATTCTCAGGCATCAATTGGAAGCTGTGTGGTCCCATAGACTCATACAGGGCATAAGGGAACTGAAAGGAAAAGCCTTTGGAATGGAGCATAGAGAGAAAAGCGTTTGGAGGACAGAGGTTTTCTTTCCTTATCTTGCAGCTCTGGAGCGAGATCTAAGCAGGGGAAAAACTTGCAAAGCATGAACTATGTGGGGATGTCTGGTTACCCTGTGCATTTTTTCCCTAAGATTTACAATTCTTATGGCAGTAGACTTTAACTGCTGTTATAAGGAGCAAGTTACTCCATATAACTTATTTTGCTGCATGTTAAATACATCACCTACATCCCAACATGACTCACCATGCAGAACTGTCTAAGCATGAGGGAGAGTCTAAAGAAATGTGGAAATATTTTGAGATTGTCCTTGTCTGCTCTTGGTATTTAGAAGCTTTTTATTCAATGCCTTCAAAAATTGCTCTGTTTCTTGTTTGACTTTTAAAAGCAAATGATGCAGTAGAGCAGCAATGGCACCACAAACCTTATTAAAACCTTGGTCCTCAGGGATTGAAGATAGAGGTTTGATTTTATGGAAATAACTGAAAATACTCTGCAAATGTTTAATGAACTACAATACATTCCTCTATTACTTCAGTGTTTTTACAATGCAAACAGATTTTTAAATTCCTCTTATTTTCCATGAGAGAAAGAAAATTATCATTCCATTTATGTTCTAGCAAAGGGAAAAATGCACAGAAGGTTCAATAATGTTATGCATTTGCTCCCAACAAAAAATAATGTAGTTGGCTCATTGGAATGTTAGCAAAAGTGATTATCACAGTCGTCATTTTTAATAGAAACAATATTGAGATCCTTGATCTGTGTCATGACATCGGAAATATTGTTGTATTGCTCTGCTGGAAAAATTAATAATGCATGTTATGGCACAGCATGTAGTACTACAGAAAGAAATTATTTTGAGAACCATTTTAGTCATCTGCTTAAATAATTGTGCTTCATACTTTGGTGATACACTTTTGCCCATGACTTTCTCCTGTGCATTGTTACCAGAAAGAGTTAAATCTTATTTGCTTTGTTGCTTGCATTCGTCTCTGTCTCTACTAAACTGATTTTCACAAGCACTAAAAGTGTATGCTGTCTCTGGATGGAGTACTGCTTTCTGTACATCTGCTAACTCGTACCTGCATCAACAGTGATACATGAAGACAGCAGACCAGTTCTGCAGTGCAGAGAGCAGGACTCCATGGTATACTTGAGGGAAGAACTTCGTCTTATATCACATAAGGTCCAGACAAATCTGCTTTTTAAAACATAGTTCACAACCCCTACAGAACTGCAGAGCAAACAGATATTGGAGTGTTTTATTTGCACAAAGGACATTGAGTACCCAGAGAGTATGAGCCAGAAATTTCTTCTATTTTGAATTATGATAGATAGATAGATAGATAGATAGATAGATAGATAGATAGATAGATAGATAGACAGACAGACTTTCTCAGGAACTTTATTCTATCCTGTGCTTAGCATAGCATTTTCTCATCACAGTATATTGTTCTGCAAACATTGGGGAAAAATTGTGCGCTATCAAGGGAGAGATAAGTTCCTTGAAGATGGTCAGATCTTTTCAGCTTCCATTCTTTACAAAAACAAAAAAGAACAGGAACAAAATCAATTCTGTAGAGCAGATTATTTCCCAAGCTCCATGTACAGCTAGTTTTAGATAAGCTTTTTTTCAGAGGAAAACAGTTTTACCAACACCTAGTCTGTCATTCCTACTCCATTGTTTTGTTTGGAACTTCACACAGAAGGCCCTACCTCTGTGTGGCATAGGATTGCTTGGTTTACAGGTAAAAATGTGTTTGAAATTAAAGTGCAGCAGAAAGTGTGACCTGGGAACACCTTTTACACTGATTTATAAGCAATCTCATCTCTGTAGGCACTCGTCTCCTGTGTATCAGAGCTTTGAGGAATATAAGTTGTACCAAATTCTGTGAGGTTCAGTTTGGGAAGTCTCAGCCTTTTTCCCAGAGATCACCTGGCTATGGAATGAAGGGTTTTTAAAACCACTACTTCAAAAATCTGGTTTATTGTTGTTATGGCTTTAAAATGATTGTGGCAATATGATCAAAAAATATCTGGAGAGTTTTATCAAAGAAATCATGTATGCATTGTCAGATCTGTGATGAGAGTGTAAATCCAGTTGGGGCAGATCAAATTGTACTGCACTAATCTCAAAACAACAAGGAGACCATTCAAGTAAGATGGCAGGGCAGACACAATCAAAACATTGCCATAAGAGAGTAGTGCCATAGAGTCCATGGAATATATTTTGCAAAGCATTTTCTCAGTTGTTTTCCATGAAACCAAACCTCCCTCCAAATCTCTGAATATCAGTATTTTCATAAGTCTTGTGTTACCACTGCTGCTCACCTGCTCTCAAAATCTGTATAGTACAGCTTCACAACTGACAAGTGCAAAAGAAAGATGCCAGAGGCATATTTCTTGCTGCTGAAAGAAGAAATTTGTGCTTTCACATTAGAACTGTCAGCCATGAGGTGTTAACAGGATGTGAAAGAACCAGGTACAGCACTACTGCATGTAGCCTGTTCCTTTACAATACTTGAACAGATCATCCAGGCATTTAACTAGTCACACAGGCATCCAACCACCAAGGAAAGCAACTATAAAACACTAGATAGATGATTATGTTGGACACAAATCACCATACATTAATGTAATCTTCTAACATATCTAAGCAATTAAAAATTGTCTAAATGAAATAAGTATGAGAAGCTGTTAATTTGCCACATAAGAAGCTTATTTAGATCAACAATGCATAGGAACACTTTGTAATTTAGAGAAAGAGCCAAAATTACTGAAATGGAATTTCTCCAGGGCTTATGGTTTTATATTTTGTGTAGTTTATATTTTTGGAACTAAGTGGAATACTGTGAACAAGTACAAATCCTACCTGCTTACTGTCATTCTTAGTGTCACTGAAGATTTGGGTTCTAACCCAGTATCATCACACACCTAGATTAATTTAAGTGCTGGCAAACCTTGAGGGATCAGTCTTGTAATCTGGCCTAGCATACATGGGTTGTGGATCTCCTACTTCCTGTAAAGAAGTGAAAGAGGGAGTGTCAGGTGATGCCTAAAGGTTTGGGGTGTATTTTGTAGATTTTTACAGTTTTAGAAGTACAAGTTTTCTTGCTCACATATTAAGTGGTGTTAGAATTTACTAAAGTGATTTTCTCACACATTCTCAGGCTTTCTGAAGGTCATGAGGTTTTTCAGAGACACCTGCAAGATAACTTGAAGTCAAAACAATAGAAGAGCCCAGAAGCCCTTGGAGGTGGTCCAGGGGGCATAGCCTAGGACCCCGATAGGTGGACCACTGAGAGAAATGGAAATTATGTTTGGTTATAGATATTTAATATGTTAATTGTTAGGAAGAGTGTAAAAACTGTAACTTTACTGGGGGCGAGATTCTGTGGGGATTTTTGGATGCAGAGATACTTATTGAAACAATGTGGGGTTTGTAGGCCCAGTAGAGGCCCAAAGCCTCCGAACTCCCAATAAAGGTATTGTCTATCTTTCTCCATTAATGTTTTCTCTGAGTGCCTATCTTCCAGGATTTTAGGCATCACAGGGATCAGGAAACTTGTTATAGACTTCAAAAAGAGAAATAATATTCCAACACAGTGAGACAAAATTAAACTTAGAATATATGCAACCCAACAAAACAGGTAGGCAGAACCCTGATCAGAATATTCCAAGCATTTTATCTGTGACAAAAAAATCTAGATGAAATTATACTGGTGTTTTTTGCTTTGGTTTGGTTTTTCCCCCCCTAATAATTTCAGTGCTAGTTTCTGCACTCAGTATTAGTCCTGCAGCTAAGAAAGTACAGCCCCATAAGTTTCCAGTTCCACATAAATGTTCTACATTATGTTCAGTGTTCTACCACTGCCACATATAGGGGAGAAGGTTGTTTTGAGACTTTGTATACATGCTGCAGACATCCTTCAGCTTAGGCAGCAATGTACTATGTCTATTCGTTGCTGTTGTCCTAAAAATAATATAAAGAAAATACAAACTGCTTTTGGAAAAAGTTGGTTTTACAGAGAACTAAAAGTTGCTACAGTAACAACAGGGCCAGAGACCTGCTTTTGAGAAAAGATTCTCTTCAGCTAAGCATAATGACCAAAAACTTTAGGTAAAGGCGTTAAAGCAAAGGTTAGTCAGTAGCATCCTGCATTTGAAAGCCTCACTGTGCCCCTTGCAGGTAAGTTTTTTGTCATGGAAGCAGAGGCAGCCAATGGAGAGTGAGCAAATGTCACAGTGGTTTGCAGGCTCCTCCCTCAGGAAACGCCTGAGAGCTGCATTTTCTAGGAAATTTTTCTGATAGCTTGGTGCTGCCACTGAAAGTTAGCTGCTGGAAATGGGATATGAAGAGAACCTCAGTGTTTGCCAAACACTGGCACAAGGGCCCAGGAGGGTTCTAGGACTTCCATCCTTGAGATGTCCAAGTCTTGACTGGACATGCCTGTAAGCAATCTGATACTACCAATTCTGCTTTGAGTAAGGGGTTGAGTACTTAACCTCTAGACATCCTTTCCAACCTAAATTATACTATGATTCCAAGATCTTCCAAGCCAATTGCTAATAACCTAACACTTAAAATATGTTGAGCAACCACTACTGTTTTGTCTGGCACCTGAACTATTTACAAAACCGTAAAAAAATTAAAGACAAGCCCTACTTCACTATCTTTTTGAAGTATGTCTAATCATCTTTGATGTAGTAGCATTAGAGATTTTTTTTTTTTAAAAAGATGACTGCAATGGCTGTGAGAAAATGTTTGCCTAGAATTACTCAGTTGCTAGTGAGTACTAACAAGGTCTTTATCTGCCCAGAATGTGCCCTTTTGTGTCTTACAGCACCTGAGGTAGTTGTGCATCTAATGTTATTGAGTTCAGTAGCATACAAAATTGATACTGCTGGCATTATATGAGTTAGAGGGGTGGGATGTTGTTGATGCTTTTATTTCTATTGTTTGAGGGAGTTGTATCAAAGAATATAGAAAAGTGTGTGGGTTTTTAATACTGTATTTTATTGATGTTTCATATGGTAAAGAAAAGCCTGATAACTAAACAGAATTTATAGAATTAGAAACATAGCAAGCAATCGTTTCTCATTCTCACTTTTATTTGTGTTCTGTACATGTGGAAGTGAGAGACTTCAGGCCAGCCTAATGCATTACTCACTGAAGAATCTTTCCAACAAATAAATCCAATAATGAAGTAGTTGGAAGCTCTGTATATTCACATTTGTAAATGGGAAAAGTATCCGCAAAGGCATGTTATTATTGATTTTGTAATAAGCTACACTAATTAACTAACTAACAGGCCAGCTGGAAGTCAAAAGGGGTTTTTTTTGGTGTGTGTGCAGGTTGAGAGAAGCAACATTACCAGTGAAAGTATTGGAATTTTGTTTTATTTCAAAGTCCAAGCAATTCTGTAGTATGGTTTTTCAAAGAAGGCAATAAATAAGCTGAATGTCTACAAAGAATCTTTTCTCTCTAGAAAGGTATGTGTTTCTACCTGACTAGTTTAAATTAATTTTCTTTACTGGGAATGTCATCCATTATTGTGACATGCTTTATGGTGAGTAAAAATCCTTGATTGCAGCAGCATACAAAAAGAAGGAGTTTTGCTACTTTTTGCAAAAAAACTTATCTTCAGAAATGTCAGAGGCCATTTAAATGTCATTGCTTGAGAAAGTACTTTGAGAATGCTTCAAAATGAATTTTTTCTTGGAGATGTCAACTCTTGGAAAAAAAAAAGTGTATCTGTCTAGCCATATTGGAATCACTTTTATACAGGTTTTCTTGTATGCAAATAAGAAATATATTAGACATGCTCAAAGCCACAGAGCTCCCACAAGTCAGAACATTTGAACATTTCTCACAAAGAGAAATTCACAGGTTACTTCACAAGTAAGATTAATTGGACTTTTTTTCATTTTGGCTGCTTTCTCATGGATAGAAAAATAGGATACAAAATTGTTGGTAGATTGTTTGATTCTTTTAACTGAAATTTCTATTATAAAACTCTTGTACTCTGAAGCCCAAGTGCTGAACCTCTATTACCTTGTAAGTGTACAGCTTACAAGGCATTTTGGAAAAGTAACTAAAAATTACAGGGGTTTTTTTGTTTGTTTTGGTTTTGTTTTGTTTGTTTTGGTTTTTTGTTTGTTTTATTTTGTTTTGGTTTTTAGTGTGGTATGTATTTGTATATCATTCTGAATACCTCAGAAAAATCTTAAAAGTTTCTTTATTTATATTTAGGTAGTTCATATCATAAATTTTGACGTAAGATGTCACAAACACCATGGTCTCTTGTTCTGACTTCCTTTGCCACAAAAGCTATAGAACTTTTGGTGAACAGTATCTGACTGGAAGAACCACAGTGATCACTAGTCACTGTTCCTAGAAAAATACACTTGAGTCTCTTATTTTCACTGATGAACAATGCTTATTAAGTTATCCCAATGGCTAACTTTTTTATAACTTTCTGTTGCAGAAAAAGCAAAAATTTTAAATTAAATTTATTAAATTTTAATCCAGAACTTGTACAGGTCTCATTGTATCTTAATTTGAGAAACAGAGAAGATAGATTTAAGAATCTGGTTTCTTTGTCTTTTATATTCAAGTTGTATGCTTCTTTGCAATGAGCTAAATTGAATTAACTTTAAACTTCTCTATAACTCAAAGGCTATGATTTTTTGATTGTTTTGGAGGGAGGGGGTTATCTCTTTCTTTTTTTCAATTTATTGATATTCTTCCTGAAATGTGAATGTTATACCTTGACATAGTCTTCTAATAGTGATCATATCACTAGCACAGTATACACAAAGGTAATGTAACCCTTCTGCTTCTGTGGTCTACATGAGGACAGAGGGAGCAAATAAGTCCAGGATGCAAACTGTCTGTGCCACAACCCTGCAAATTCACTGTATGATGTGATGTCTGAAGAAGTGGAGAGTTGTGCCTAATAAACCCACTCACTGTTTTTCAAAAAATCCACTTATATTCAGGAACTTGTGTTAGTGGACATGGAGAAACTCCCTGCCTCCAAGAAACTGATGAAACTTTCAAAATGTTCTGTACCTTTCTGAAGCTCCCAAGAAACAGTGAGAGCAATAATTACAGGCAAACTGCAGAACATAAGGAAACTGTGGACATCCTAGTAGCACAGTGCAGAGATCCTTCAAGCTAGCTGTGGTTATTTGCTTCAAGGCAGCTGTATGAGTTGTAGTCTCCACCTGTGCTTCCAGAACTGGGGCATTCACCTTCAGTCACAGTAGTGGTTGGGTGTGTTTTTTGTTTTTTGGTGTTATTTTTTTTTTTTTGGGATGTTGTTTGCTTGTTTGTGTTTTTACTTATTAATTTTTATTTAAAATTTTAGTATTATAGCCACATCCTATGACACAATATGTCATAGGATGTAACAATCCATATGTATAGGATGTAATCATATGTAATCATACACAATCCAAGTGACAGTGAACTGAATAAGAGAGTAACCAACAGTCTCTAAACCTGATGGTTGATTTTCTGAATAGACATATTTTATGGACCTCAAACTTTCCTACCATCCCTGTTACTGCACCTCAAAATGAAGCTAAGACTTTAATGAATATAAAAAGAATTCAGTCTTTTGGCTACAGTTCATAGATTGATAGACTGGCTTTACATCTAGTAACATACACTAATGACTTTAATCTGTGCAGAAAATGTTTCAGAGAGTGAGGGTGCCTGTTGCTGTGTTGGACTTGGTAATTACTCATCTCATAGCAACCAACAAACTTCCAACTGATCATGATGATTTATGTGTAATACTTCTGTTACTTTATTTTGGCTGGTGATTTTGATTTTTACACCTACTCTTTGCTTTCATTTGAACATCTCCAGATGCAGTGAAATCTGGTTACACATTTCTGCTGCATGACAGTGCAATATGAAATGCATGTCAGGAAGTGAAGAAAATATGAAGTGAAGAAAAACATGCAATTGTTTTACAGATCAAGATTACAGTAGCTGACTCTGCATCTTATTGCTTGCTTTTACTCTTATCATGACTGTATAATTTGTTGGTTTTCTGCTTTGGGGATGAGAAGGTAATAAGATACAAGTGTTGACCATTGCCTACCTAAATCTCTTATGCTGAAATCCTGATAGTATACACTGAAAGTGATATAACTGATAATGAAGAAAAAGGGAAAATACACCTTCTCTGGCACTGGTTAATTGAATTTGTCCTTTTTGCATTGCTCCACATAATTCCTAGTTTCATGTTTCCACCTGAAAAGCTTCTGGAATTGCAGGTGGAATATATGCTAACACTGCTCATGCTTTCCTATAAGAAGAGGTTGCTGTTTTGACAGAATTTTCTGGTTCTGTTGGTCAGACCAGTATTGTTTCCATATATATCAGGTAATATATGAGCAGGCTATAGTGCTGTCCTTTACCATTGTTTGGAATAGATTGTGTTTTCACATGTTACCCCATGTGGTCTTCATTTCCTTCAAGGGTGTGCAATGTTGTCATGTATTTCTTCATACTTCATGTTTCTTGATAGCAGATTCCTTCATTATGAATTCTGTTGTAGGTTTTATTGATCGTAATATTTGCTCTTCATATATTCATCTGGAACACAGTAAGACAAGAATGAAAATAGCATTATAAGCAGAGCAGTCCAATTGTCAGGTTTTTAGTAAATATCTTTTTCAGAAAGGATTTCAACTTTCAATTCATTTTCTGAAACGTTTTTTTTTTTTTAATTAGAAATCTCATAGCTTGAGCCATGAATGCAATTTTTCCATGAGAAAATTTTCATCATTGCACTGGAATTTTATTTGGTTGAGTTTACAAATTTTTTATGATTCTTCTGACCAGTTGATAGATATACCTTCCTCTTAGACATATTTCAGAGGTATTTAACACCACAGAAGTGTCAACTACAATTTTTGTTTTCCAATTTAAATGTGTATTATCACTGTATTTTAATTTCTTCATGTGTATAAGTTCAAAACCACCCAGCAGTGCCTCTGAGTAGTTAAAGCAGACCTTCTAAGGATAGAGTGACAACCTGTCAGTTTCTGTTAGGAGAAGAGCATTGAGAATTGTCAATCTGGATCTTTCAGTCTCTTAGTTAAATTACTTGTGCTTCTAATAGTTATATTGTGTTAAACCCCCTCACTTTATATCAGTTTTATTCTTCTGATAATAAGGATACTAAAGTTACTAAGACTTGTTGGACTAGAGGTTGAATCAGATACCTGTTTGCATGATGCCTAGTTCTCACAACATCACCATATATTGTATTAATAATTCATCATATATATTTTTTTTATGGAAAGGTGAACTAAAACACTGACCTTGCCTCCAGTTGTATAAAATCTGGGACAATTCAGATAGTTTCCTAACCTGCTATCTTTCTTTTGACATGCAAAGTTTATATTTGTTTGCATTCCATACTAGGTAAGAACAACAGTAAAAACTGTGAATGTCTTTAGTCATTATTGTTTCAGTATGTCAAAGATTCATAGACCCTGCTGAGTTGGTGATAGAATGGCAGATGGGTCATTAATATTCCTAATAATATATAACTTGTCATATTTGGTTTTGAAAGTTCAGCCAGTTTTGGTCTGTCTTTTTGCCTTCCTACAATGTCAGCTCTGACATAGTTCTGCATTCTCATGTCACTTTTCATTTTATTATTCAGCTTGGACTTAATTTATAATTAAGAAAACCCAAAACATTATTGATTCACTGACTTATTGATCTGTTCACCAAATAGTTCAAATGCAGTCATTACCCTATTGACCTCTTTGAATTTCCTATTTGCTTTGCTTTCATTTTACCAGTCTGGATACTGCAGGGTTTTGTTTTTAAGAGGTGTGAAAAGAATTGGATTTGCAAATTGTAAGCATGCTGTGATTCTCTATGCTTTTCTAAGGCTTCTCATTTAAGTGTTTTAGATTTTTCTTCCCTCCAGGATAGCTGTGTTGGCAGAGATGGTTGATTTTGTATAACTGATTTCGCATCAAAGCCCTCCTAGGGATTAGTATCACACTACCTCTGTATGGGTGTTCAGCTCCTCTGTAGCAACAATTTACTTTTCCCTTTCATATTTGCAAGGTTTACAAAGATGTTTTTCTTGGTTTTATTGGTAAAAAGATAATGAGGCCAATAATTCTATGTATTCCCTATCAAGATAAAGGAGAATTCTTTTTCCTAAAGGAAAACCAAATTTGCTCACTTGGTCTTCCCTCATGTCTTTCCACCAGAAATGACTACAAGTTCCCAGTTTTTCCTGTTAGTCTTGGAAGAACATAATTCTTTCAAACAAAACTGCATGATAACCTGCATCTTCCAAGCAAGTCCCTTCATAGCACCACATTTCACTAATTGCTCTGAAAATATAGATAAAAATGAGCTGAAATATAGATTTAACTCAAGTTTCTATGGCTAAAATAATGAAAAAATGGTATATATTTATTAGGAAAAGAGATCTTAAATATATTTCTAATTCTTTGTGAAAAACAGAATATTTTTTAAAATGAACATACATATTTGAGACTTTTTTTTGCTTGCTAATATTCTTAAAATTTGAATACTGATTTCCTTCTAGTTTTTTGGAAGCTATCTTCAGTGACTATAGCACCATTCATAAGAGTTAAAAACACAAATAGGAAAGCACAAAAAAACCTTCTCCATGTGTATAAATGTTAGATACTTCCTGAACTTCCATTGCTTCTTCTTTATTCATTTCATGGGATAATAAAGCATTTGGCAAAGCCCGTCATCATACTTGTGCCAGTGCCTGGAGTTAGATACACACGATTACTGTGCATCTGAGAATGCTAGCACATCTACAAATGCTAGATGGACCCAGGGAAGCTGAATGTAACATTCCAAAGAGCACTCAGCACTCTGTTCTGCTTGTCTGGCTGTTCCAACAGGATTTGTATTATCAGGAATTTCTCAGGAAGCTTATGTATGGTTTTTACCCCAATATTTATGCCTGGGAGAGTTGCAATAAAGACATAAACAAAAGATAAATATTTCCATTGGACTAACAAGTCAGTGACCTTTGATAACATTTTGGTGTAATTCACAATAAAAGTGTCATTTGCCTTAAATCCTATACAAGGATTTGGCATTTGTGGATTATTTATTACACACATGGAAGAACATATGGATTTTGTGTGTGTTGTTTTTGGTTGGTTGGTTGATTGGTTGGTTTGTTTTTTTTTTTTTT